>JAIGNY010001028.1:667500-905000 GCA_020152595.1 Chiridota heheva | reverse complement strand
AGGGGGTGGAAGAGGAGAATTAAATATGGTCGTAGAGGGAGGCATGATGAAGGAAGGAGATAATTTCATCCGGAGGATTTTTCTGGAAGAGCTCAGCAATTGAGTTGTAGGGAGTGAGGAAAGCTCTGGGAAGGTTGTACAGGGGGCAAGCAAGGAGGACGTGATGGATTGTGAGGGTGCAATGGCAATTGTTGCAGAGGGGTTGGGGAGCCAATAAGGAGGTGGGAGTGGGTGAGATGAGTGTGACCAATTCTACGACGGGTAATATGAACGTTGTCAATACGAGAGAGGTTGTTGATGGTGGCTTTGATCAGAATTGAGGGCTGGATGACATGGAGTTTGTTATCAATTTGGGACTTACATAAGGTTTGCCAGCGGTCCCGAACAAGGGAAGCAATAAGCGGTTTGATGTCAGAGAGGGTTTTGGGAAAAGGGGCAAAGAGAAGGGTGAGGGCAAGCTTGCAAGATTTAGTGAAAATAAGAGTGGACTACCTTAGAAAGTTGGCGCGCTCACCATTTTGCTTATGTATTTAATGAGAATGTTTGACTAATTGAATTATATTCTTAAAAGACTTTCTTCAGGTGGTAAATTAATGTTATCTTACTGTATTATGTATTGCAACATTCCTGGTACATTTAATCAGTGACGGCGATTTCTTTTCAACATTGGGGGGACGAACCCAGACAGTGGTGTAGACAGCCATATAGGCTTTATATCAGGCTTCATTTGTTAAGAAAGACATCATGATATTCGTCCACCCAACAATTTATGTCTCCCCCCTCCCCTTTAATCGTTGCTTATATATCCAACGGTTTACAAGTCACATCTCAGAAGAAGAATATATATATATATATATAATAGAGAAATAAATGAAGAAATAAATGAAGAGTTTGGGTAATGTAAGGATTTGATGTCGCAACTAAAATGAATTCACTTCTTTCTGCAAAAATTAGGCAGAACTTTTTCCTTATCAGAATACAATTTTTGAATTTTTCCTTCATCATTTTGATTCCTTTGAAGTCCTCTTTCCACTGCTTAAAAAAAAAAGGGGGAAAAAGGGTTTGTCAATGGAGGGACAAATTTGATAGCAAAATCAGGATCGGTAAAAAGTGAATCCCTGAAGCAGAATTGACATACCTAAGTTGGGGTGTAAGGAGGAGGGGAGGGGGAGGGGGAGAGGGGTGTCATGAGAGAGACAGATCCTCAATTTGTTTGATCTTAATGGGCAAGTAATGACAAATAATCATATAACTTCCCTTAAATGTAAATCTCCAAATCACATGAAAATTGATATGAACTGTTCATTTTGCTCGCCAGGACCTGTAAAAAATATGCAGGTTGGCTCACCAATACCACACTTAAAAAAGAGTGGCGAGCCAAATGAAGTGATAAGTGGGCCAAATGGACCACCCGAAAGTACGTAAAAATAGACCTGTCAATTTCATATACGTCGAGCTTGCTTGACCACTGAAGCTACCCTTTAAGACCTTGTAGAGATAGTACATGAATTAAAAATCCTAGATTTAGAACAGCAGAAACCATACGTAAAGAGAGCAGAACAGCAGAAACCAGAGGTGAAGAGAGCAGAACAGCAGAAACCAGAGGTGAAGAGAGCAGACCAGCAGAAACCAGAGGTGAAGAGAGCAGAACAGCAGAAACCAGAGGTGAAGAGAGCAGAACAGCAGAAACCAGAGGTGAAGAGAGCAGAACAGCAGAAACCAGAGGTGAAGAGAGCAAAACAGCAGAAACCAGAGGTGAAGAGAGCAGAACAGCAGAAACCAGAGGTGAAGAGAGCAGAACAGCAGAAACCAGAGGTGAAGAGAGCAAAACAGCAGAAACCAGAGGTGAAGAGAGCAAAACAGCAGAAACCAGAGGTGAAGAGAGCAAAACAGCAGAAACCAGAGGTGAAGAGAGCAGAACAACAGAAACCAGAGGTGAAGAGAGCAGAGGAGCAGAGGTGAAGAGAGCAGAACAGCAGAAACCAGTTGTGGAGCAGAACAGCAAAAGCCAAAGGTGAAGAGACCAGAAACCAGAGGTGAAGAGAGCAGAGGTGAAGAGACCAGAACAGCAGAAACCAGAGGTGAACAGAGCAGAACAGCAGAAACCAGAGGTGGAGCAGAACAGCAGAAACCAGAGGTGGAGCAAAACAGCAGAAACCAGAGGTGAACAGAGCAGAACAGCAGAAACCAGAGGTGGAGCAGAACAGCAGAAACCAGAGGTGGAGCAAAACAGCAGAAACCAGAGGTGAAGAGAGCAGAACAACAGAAACCAGAGGTGAAGAGAGCAGAGGAGCAGAGGTGAAGAGAGCAGAACAGCAGAAACCAGTTGTGGAGCAGAAGAGCAAAAGCCAAAGGTGAAGAGACCAGAAACCAGAGGTGAAGAGAGCAGAGGAGCAGAGGTGAAGAGACCAGAACAGCAGAAACCAGAGGTGAACAGAGCAGAACAGCAGAAACCAGAGGTGGAGCAGAACAGCAGAAACCAGAGGTGGAGCAAAACAGCAGAAACCAGAGGTGAACAGAGCAGAACAGCAGAAACCAGAGGTGGAGCAGAACAGCAGAAACCAGAGGTGAAGAGAGCAAAACAGCAGAAACCAGAGGTGAAGAGAGCAGAGGAGCAGAGGTGAAGAGAGCAGAACAGCAGAAACCAGTTGTGGAGCAGAACAGCAAAAGCCAAAGGTGAAGAGACCAGAAACCAGAGGTGAAGAGAGCAGAGGAGCAGAGGTGAAGAGACCAGAACAGCAGAAACCAGAGGTGAACAGAGCAGAACAGCAGAAACCAGAGGTGGAGCAGAACAGCAGAAACCAGAGGTGGAGCAAAACAGCAGAAACCAGAGGTGAACAGAGCAGAACAGCAGAAACCAGAGGTGGAGCAGAACAGCAGAAACCAGAGGTGGAGCAAAACAGCAGAAACCAGAGGTGAAGAGAGCAGAACAACAGAAACCAGAGGTGAAGAGAGCAGAGGAGCAGAGGTGAAGAGAGCAGAACAGCAGAAACCAGTTGTGGAGCAGAAGAGCAAAAGCCAAAGGTGAAGAGACCAGAAACCAGAGGTGAAGAGAGCAGAGGAGCAGAGGTGAAGAGACCAGAACAGCAGAAACCAGAGGTGAACAGAGCAGAACAGCAGAAACCAGAGGTGGAGCAGAACAGCAGAAACCAGAGGTGGAGCAAAACAGCAGAAACCAGAGGTGAACAGAGCAGAACAGCAGAAACCAGAGGTGGAGCAGAACAGCAGAAACCAGAGGTGGAGCAAAACAGCAGAAACCAGAGGTGAAGAGAGCAGAACAACAGAAACCAGAGGTGAAGAGAGCAGAGGAGCAGAGGTGAAGAGAGCAGAACAGCAGAAACCAGTTGTGGAGCAGAACAGCAAAAGCCAAAGGTGAAGAGACCAGAAACCAGAGGTGAAGAGAGCAGAGGAGCAGAGGTGAAGAGACCAGAACAGCAGAAACCAGAGGTGAACAGAGCAGAACAGCAGAAACCAAAGGTGGAGCAGAACAGCAGAAACCAAAGGTGGAGCAGAACAGCAGAAACCAGCGGTGAAGAGAGCAGGACAGCAGAAACCAGAGGTGGAGAGAGCAGAACAGCAAAAACCAGAGGTGAACATCTTCAGATCGAAGCATTTCAAGGCAAAACATGCAATGTATCATTGAAGACCTTGTGAGATTGTTACCTATACCTTATGGGCTTTCTCCAAGACTTGGGCCCCAGATATTGTAAGACAATCCCCAAGACCTTGTGGGGAAGTCCCCTAGACTTTGTGAAGCTGTCCTTAGATCTTTGAGATATAAACTAGTACAGGGGCAACTTGTAAAATGACGCTGTCAAATTTAGAATTACATTAAAGTTACATGCTTGATTCGGTATTGCATGAGGTGAATCGTGGGGATCAAACCCCACTTTTTCGGAAACTACCTCTTGAACACTGCATGGTATGCCACTGAAATTGTTCCTAAATGAAGAACCACAATCTAAGCATATCAAATTTGCAGTTTTGTGATTATAACGGCTTAAAGAGGCGACAGTCATATGGACAGTGTTTAGAACTAAATTCAAATTTTATGTTAAAATTTCAACCAATTGCTGAACAATTCGTTGGCCCTTATTACACGGTATATATAAAATAGAACCTCACGCGTGCTTAACAATCGATGTGGCTAAGTTAGTTAAGGTGATGGGCTTGGGGATTTTTTTTAAACCAACAGTTGTAGGTTCGAATCCCACCAGAACCATTTTTCTCAAATTTTTGCTCATTGTAATTTTCACAGTGACTTCTACTGGGTGGTGCTCACTGTCTTACTAATCTTTCACTTTTTTTCTTTCTGACAAATACGTTGAAAAAAGAAGTTTCCCTTATATGGTAATGTTGCACCATGGTTGAACCTTCACACACACAAACAACACTATGAATGTGCTGTGCACATGATAACCGGATAGTGACATCATCCAAAATGCGATTCATTTTGGCTGTATTTGTTTGAGGCAAGCATCCCTCTTTAAAGGCTTTAAGTTAATCAATGAATGAATCACTATAGGGCCATTTGCTGGTACGTTACACGTGTGACCAGCCAGAGAATGGCCCTATACTATTATTTGAATCAAGTTTATATCTGGCTTGATCTCGCCATATCAAACAATTAATTTACGGCTTACTGATTTTCAATCAATTAAAGACAAAAACAGGGGTTTTGTTGACTTTTTCAGGCATTTGCCAGGGAAAGCACATGTAAGTCACAATGAACCCAAGCAATTTGCCATAATGGAAGTGGATGAACAATGGGTTAAGACCTGCTCTTTTCGAGAAGTGTTCAGAGAACTAGGCAGGGGGTGAAACTCCTACCATATGGACCGACGGTTTTATGTCCCCTCCGAAGGATGGTGAGCACCACCAAACCATTGGCCACTTTTCACAAAGGTCAGGTGGGGGAGAAGGTGTGATGCAGAAAACAAACCTATGTGCTTGATGTCAGCATATATCGTTCTGCATATCTGTGGAAAAATCGCTGGTTAAATCGTCGTTGGACTCGAACCTAGGACCTCCAGCATGTCAGTCATATGCTCAGCCGACTAAGCTTACCTTTTCATCCTGGTGTAAACAAACCTAAAGTTAATTTCTATCCAAACAATGGTGTTTGGTTTATAAGATAAAATCAATTCCTTAACCCTTACAGGAATTCCCGATTATATCCAATTTCTGGCATATATCAAGGGTAAAATCATTTTATATGGCTAGATCAAGCCAGATATAAACTTTATTAAATATTCATTTCATGTACAAATAAAGTTTAAATCAAGTTATATCAAGATATATCTACCCAATTCTATATCTGGTCAGATCTGGGTTCGATATGAAATCCAAATCTGGACTTGATATAAATCCATGATCTGGATTATATCTGGGATTTATATCTGTTTTTTGTAAAAGAAAATTTGTCCCCCTTTCAATTACTTTATTTAACAAGTGTTATCATTTACTTTTTCATGAGCAAATATCCTAATGTATATCATCATATTGGAAGTTTTCATATCAGCTTTGTTAACATTCAGAAAAGTCGTAACAAACGTAGAAATTAAACAAAAGTCTGGGCGGCAAATGTATCAAAGCATCTCGTTGTAATAACTCTGCAATGAACTGAATAGCATAAATTAACATTTGTGTAACAACTCTTGTACATTATCAACAAGTAACAATCATATCAACAGTGCTGCTGTACTGGCAGTATAATCTTCCTTCTGCATAATTAACATACATATGCAGAAACAGTGAAGACACTAAATCATTTGGATGCAACAACTATTGAAGAGCTTAAAACACTAAATACAAACATTTGCTTAATGTCAAATTATTTTAGGAATCACTGGAATGAGTTTATAACTTGGGAACTGTCATCAAAACACTAAACACAACATAATTGTACAATTCTGAGATCAACACAATGAGAGCGAAGGGGAAAACAATCATGAAATGTGTCAAATGTATGATAGGATGTCTGTTGTTCTGGCAGTAAATTTCAGGTAAAATTTAAAAAAAACTCTCATTTGAGAAATTGATCTTCTTACTCTTGTTCCAAAGCAACTCTTCAGCATTATTTTACAGGGAAAGATGTGCTGAAAGTAACTAAAATCTACATTCTTAGCCATAAAAACGATTCGTCCATGTAAAAATGCATATAAAATGCATATAAAATGAATAAAATGCACATAAAGTTTGGTTAACTTCTTCCTTTGGTTTTCGTTTATTGCTTTGTCTTCATTTCCAACATCAAGAATGAATTATCTTTGTTTCTACTGAAGGATTTGTTCAGCAGTCAAGCAAGTCCTTCTAATATGCAAGAGGACTTTAAAAGAAACAAAATGGTGAAGAAAGCATTCATATTCCATTAAAGAGATATTCAACTTTAAAGTTTGGTATCATTTGTGTAGAAACAATAGAAATCAGACTAGTTGTGACGGCACAGCCTCAGATTCTTCAAAGTCTTTATGTATTTAATCATCTTTTGACTTGAGATTTTGTGGCTTAAAAACCATTGGATATGTCAGGAAAGTAGTAAAACAGAATCTAGTAATGGTTATTATAATTTACCATCTAAAGAAAGTGTGAGAAAAAATTAATTCAAATAGTAAAAATGTTAATCAATTTTTTTCAAAATACATTAAAAATGAATAAGAATGTGGGGATGAGCTACCATCTTTCTACAATAGACTTAATATACACCAACATAAATGAGACAACTTTAAACATGAATAACTCCGGAATTAGGTTTTAGATTGCTTTCTTCAAAGCATGTTTCTTTTGAGGTCTTCTTTCATATAAATTTAACTTGTTTGACCCCTGAACTAATCCATTCAGGTCAGACCAATCTCAATGCTTATTTGAAATATCAGTGATATCTGAAGAAGAACAAACTGCTTTTGATTTGTAAAAAAAAACCTGCTTTTTAATTTGGAAAAATAAACATTTTTGGTTTTAAACTTACAGCTGATCAATATTCCAATTTGTTTTTAAATATATGCCAAAATAGTTATTCTATCAATTCCCTTCTTCAATATCAACTGCAGATGACCCATAAAACCTCGTTCCCATCAAATTGTGGATTGGGTATTTTACATCACTTTCCCAACAGCTACGGTTATATAGAGATGCCTACGGCCATTTGATAAACCAGTCATGAAGCACTGGTGACTAAAGACTGGTGGGGATTCAACCTGGGACATCTAGCTTGCCAATCATAAACTTGACCGCTTGCCAATTATAACCGTTGACCGCTTGCTAATTATAAACTGACTGATTGCCAATCATAAACTATAACCTCTTGCCAATCATAAACTATGACCGCTTGCCAATCATAAACTATGACCGCTTGCCAATCAAAACTATGACCACTTGCCAATCATAAACTATGACCGTTTGCCAATCATAAACTATGACCGCTTGCCAATCATAAACTATGTCCGATTGCCAATTATAAACTGACTGATTGCCAATCATAAACTATAACCTCTTGCCAATCATAAACTATGACCGCTTGCCAATCATAAACTATGACCGCTTGCCAATTAAAACTATGACCGCTTTCCCATCATAAACTATGACCGCTTGCCAATCATAAACTAAAACCGCTTGCCAATCAAAACTATGACCGCTTGCCAAAACTCCTCAAAACTATGACTGCTTGACCAAATCATAAACTAAAACCGCTTGCCAATCAAAAACTATTACTGCTTGCCAATCATAAACTATGACCGCTTGCCAATCATAAACTATGACCGCTTGCCAATCCTAAACTATGACCGCTTGCCAATCCTAAACTATGACCGCTTGCCAATTCTAAACTTTGACCGCTTGCCAATTATAAACTGACTGATTGCCAATCATAAACTATAACCGCTTGCCAATCAAAAACTATGACTGCTTGCCAATCATAAACTATGACCGCTTGCCAATCAAAAACTATGACTGCTTGCCAATCATAAACTATGACCGCTTGCCAATCATAAACTATGACCACTTGCCAATCCTAAAGTATGATTGCTTGCCAATCATAAACTATAACTGCTTGCCAATCATAAACTATGACCGCTTGCCAATCATAAACTATGACCGCTTGCCAATCATAAACTATGATTGCTTGCCAATCATAAACTATGATCGCTTGCCAATCATTACGTATGACTGTTTGCCAATCATAAACTATGACCGCTTGCCAATCATTAACTATGACCGCTTGCCAATCATAAACTATGACCACTTGCCAATCATAAACTATGATCGCTTGCCAATCATAAACTATGACCACTTGCCAATCATAAACTATGACCACTTGCCAATCATAAACTATGACCGCTTGCCAATCATAAACTATGACCGCTTGCCAATCATAAACTATGACCGCTTGCCAATCATAAACTATGACCGCTTGCCAATCATAAATTATGACCGCTTGCCAATCATAAACTATGACCGATAGACCACGGAGGTTTCAACAGGTAAAACAAAGATGCAGTCTGAGACAGGGTCAGTTGCACTATTTGGGCAGATGATTATATAAGATAATGGATTAACATGTAGAACGTTGAACAAACTTTTTGAATAATTTCATGTAGGCCTGAAGAGTTACAGAAAGCGGTCAAATGGTCAATTTCTGACCCATTTTGAAAATTTGGCTTTTTCAAACAATCTACTACTGTTGGGAACAAATATTACTATAGTTTCATGTGCTTTCATTCATTTCGTCCTTCTTTTCACATAGTGAATAATGTAGGAAAATACAGTTTATGAGAAAATCCATGTTAAGGATTTTTTAGTAGTTCAATACACTTTTCATTGTGATTCTGAAGAGCAGAATACTACATTTATACCTCGTTGAAGAAAGAATACGATGAACCTTTTGTAAATTATCATTTATCTATCACATTTCTTTTGTTTATTTTACTATCAAAGACATACGCCGGTATGCAGAATTGATATATAGTTTTTGACATTCGTCACTATGCCAAAAGAGGGAATATTTATGGTGTAGATTCCGATAACTCACCAAGCTAAAGCTCTTGGATATTCTCCTTTATTCTATTATCTCTTGTAGGTGTCCTTAGACCTCTCAAAGCCAAGCAAGTGAGCCTCCACAAAAAAATTCTTATCAGAAGAGTAAATATTTCTCATCAGAAGAGTAAAAATTTCTCATCAGAAGAGTAAAATTTCTCATTGGAAGAGTAAAAATTTCTCATCAGAAGAGTAAAAATTTCTCATCAGAAGGGTAAAAATTTCCCATCAGAAGAGTACAAATTTCTCATCAGAAGAGTTAAAATTTCTCATCAGAAGAATACAAATTTCTCATCAGAAGAATACAAATTTCTCATCAGAAGAGGTTGAAAGGACTGGCTGAAGTATTTCCAGAAGGCATTGAACCCTCAAAGTTAAAAGAAAAGCTGGATGATTCTTCATTTGGACTGGTCTGGTTGTTGCTATCCTGACTTGAACCAAACAGCGAGAACATCTGATTGGTGGGCTGGCCAGCTTGACTGGATGGTACCTTAAAACCTTCCAATATTAAAATAAAAAAAAGATTCATATAGTGGTCAAACATTAGTCAACTTGAATGACAGAGAATTGTGAAACAATTGTGAATAAATGGAGTATCCTGTGAATTTCCATGGTGAAAAAAATAGACATCTTATTCTGTTTGGGAGTAAAGGCAGTTACACACTAAACGTGACGCGGCGAGCAATTCAAAAAAAAAAAATGAATAAACAAAGGAAAAGAAACATTTTGACCTCTTGTTTTCAGAGAAGCATCGTCATCGCATGGCTAATTTAGATAATAAGTGAAACTTGATTGAAAGGGCCTTTCTATGCCCATTAAAGCAAAATTTGGGTCGCAACAGAAAATCACACCCCACTAAAGCGAATTTCTCCAGTTTGAACAAAAAAGCATTTCTAACAAATTTTCCCGAATCATCAAAACGCCTTAATTGTAAACTTCATCGTGTGTAAGCGAAAAGTCAAAGCATTTTATAATATTTGTTTCCTGTATGATTATCTAAAAAATCGCTCGTCGCGTTTCGTTCGGTGTGTTACGGCCTTAAGTGCTCAAACGATCTAAGGTGATAAGGTGACCTTTCGGTGTAAAGTGTGATGTCATAATAGATACCAGACAATGTTTATGTATTTCTTTTACAAATGTATAGCCTCTCAAGTTATTGTAAACATATTTTGCTTCAATATCGAGACGGGGTATAACATGCACTTTACAAAAACATGCTTTGCCCATCTGCGTAAGTGCTTTACACTCTAAATTTTCATTTCATAGAAATGCATACAAATTGTATCATGGATCTGCAACAATGGTATCACTTTGTACACTACAATATCCCTTTCCAACACACTGGTGAAATCTTTGAAGTGCAATAACTCAAAAACAGAATTAGACATCAACTTGGTTTGTCCACCATGAAAATGTAAGTTTTTTTTTTTTCACAACTTGTTTTTTTAATAGCCTTATAGTGAATTGTCATAAGAAGGACAATTCAAAGAAATATTCCTTTAAGGGTTAATGGATCATGAACAGCATTCCTTACGCTTAATTTGCCGGGGCATGATGTACAACTTAGCAGATTGAGGCGATAATGGGGCAGATCGACTGTACATTATCCCCTAAAAAAGCAACATGAGTATGAGGGAAACCTGTTAGTCCATGAACCCAGTTCATCTTTTGTATTTAAACTTGATAAAAACAACATGCAGATGAAATATTTTCCTTTATAAGGTTTGAAATCTTAAACAGAATTAAACTTTTAAAGGAAATGAGAGGAAAGAGAATTGAATGTCAAAACCTAGGAGCAATTCAAGGAATGGCATTCTAAGGTGAGGTACAAAGGTTACACAAAGGTTACACAATGGTTACACAATGGTTACACAAAGGTGCAAGTGTCAAGATGTTGGCAATGTGAATTCCATAATTCAAATAGTTGTAAAGTAATTACACTGTTTGTCAATCAAAGTCTATTATGTTCAAGCTGTTAAACTATACAGGCAGTAGAAATTTTATAATCCCTAAAAAGAATCTTTAAATTACGTCAAAAGCGTATAGTTTACGAGTTATTGCTAATCAATGTTTGAAGAATGCTTAATGTTGGAAAAATTTGTGATGCACAGTATGTAGATAAGACAGCTCAAAATCTTTCATGCAATTCTTTAAATATCTGTCCAATATTTAAGTCAGAATAAAGTATCAGAAAGCTTTCTCTATTTTAGTTATTTTTTGATTGAGGGTTAGATGGAGATTTAACCGCTCCCAATTACCACTCACCTACCTACCCTCTACTCACCTACCAACCCTCTACTCACCTACCAACCCTATACTAACGTAGCCACCCTTTACACACCCTCTACTCACCTGCCCACCCTCTACTAACCCTCTCTACTCACCTACCTACCTTCTTACTCACCTACCCTCCCTCTACTCATCTGTCCATCCTCTACTCACCTACCCATCCTCTACTCACCTATCCACCCTCTACTCACCTACCCAACCTCTACTCACCTACCCACCCTCTACTCACCTACCCACCTACCAATCCTATACTAACATAGTCACCCTTTACACACTTACACACCCTCTACTCACCTGCCCACCCTTTACTAACCCTCTCTACTCACCTACCTACTTTCTTACTCACCTACCCATCCTCTACTCACCTATCCACCCTCTACTCACCTACCCAACCTCTACTCACCTACCCACCCTCTACTCACCTACCCACCTACCAATCCTATACTAACATAGTCACCCTTTACACACTTACACACCCTCTACTCACCTGCCCACCCTCTACTCACCTGCCCACCCTCTACTAACCCTCAATCTCTACTCACCTACCTGCTTTCTTACTCACCTACCCACCATCTACTCACCTGCCCACCCTCTATGACCCCTCTCTATTCATCTACCTACCTTCTTACTCACCTACCACCTTCTTACTCACCTACCACCCTCTACTCACCTATCCACCCTCTACTCACCTACCCACTCTCTACTAACCTTCTACTCACCTACCTACCTTCTTACTCACCTACCCACTATTTACTCACCTACCCACCCTCTACTAACCCTCTCTACTCACCGACCTTTTTACTCACCTACCCATCCTCTACTCACCTACCCACTCTCTACTAATCCTCTCTACTCACCTACCTACCTTCTTATTCACCTACCTACCTTCTTATTTACCTACCCACCCTCTACTCACCTACCCACTCTCTACTAACCTTCTACTCACCTACCTACCTTCTTATTCACCTACCCACTATTTACTCACCTACCCACTCTCTACTAACCCTCACTACTCACCGACCTTCTTACTCACCTACCCACCCTCTACTCACCTACCCACTCTCTACTAACCCTCTCTACTCACCTACCTACCTTCTTATTCACCTACCCACCATTTACTCACCTACCCACCCTCTACTAACCCTCTCTACTCACGGACCTTCTTATTCACCTACCCACCCTTTACTCACCTACCCACTGTCTACTAACCCTCTCTACTCACCTACCTCCTTACTCACCTACTACCCTCTACTCACCTATCCACCATCTACTAACATTTACTCACCTACCCACCCTCTACTAACCCTTTCTACTCACCTACCTACCTTCTTACACACCTACCCACCGTTTACTCACTTACCCACCCGTTACTAATCCGTTCTACTCACCTACCTTCTTACTCACCTACCCACCCTCTACTCACCTACCCACCCTCTACTAACCCTTTCTACTCACCTACCTACCTTCTTACTCACTTACCCACTATTTACTCACCTGCCCACCCTTTACTAATCCGTTCTACTCACCTACCTTCTTACTCACCTACCCACCCTCTACTCACCTACCCACCCTCTACTAACCCTTTCTACTCACCTACCTACCTTCTTACTCACCTACCCACTATTTACTCACCTGCCCACCCTCTACTAACCCTCTCTACTCACCTACCTTCTTACTCACCTACCCACCCTCTACTCACCTACCCACCCTCTCTACTCACCTACATTCTTACTAACCTACCCACCCTCTGACCATATTTCATATACTGTGCTCATCTCATTACGTTTTGCTGCAGCTTCAGCTTCTTTTGTTAAATCTTCAAGCATCCTTCTTTTATCTGCTCTTGCTCTCCGTTTGACTCCTCTATCCTTTACCAGATATTCTTCTCTTTTGATAAATTTAACATTGATAATTTGCTCCTTTATTCACCCATGTTCTTCTATCACTCTCCATGTCTTAGCTGACATAGTCTTAGCATTTAAATAAACCAAACTTGTAGTGATATCAAATGAAAGGAAAGTTATCAAAATCAATTTTGAGAAAAATTATAAAACATTTTAGTCACATTTTGGACCCTCTGGCATTCAGAGTTAAAATCTGAAGAAAAAAACCACAAAAACCCCATCAACGCAGGTTAATTTGGGAATTTATATCAATTTAGGGTTATTCTTTTCAATTACTTCCAATTCATCCCAGCACTTTCTATTAAGGCAAGAGGTTTCATTGTTTGACTTTCCATTCATGCCAGAAAATAGCAAAATATTTCAATTACTATTCATATCAGAAATGCATTGTTGTGAAGTTGTTTTGTGAATGAGTTTCCTATTCAAGCAAGCCATAAAAATAGATGGAAATCCTTTCCCTGGGCAGAAATCTTTTATTCACAGTAGCTGACTGTAGAAGAATGAAATTTGGATGGATGGATGGATGGACAGACAGATGAAGGGACAGACAAACAAATGGATGCACAATAAAGATGCAATATTTAAAGATGCTTTATCTCCTCTCCCCTAATTTCGTTGGGGAGGGGATAATAACTAACTCCCTCTATACTCATAGCTTTTTTTATTGAGTTTTTATCACCCAAACCAAATCTGTTTCTTCTTTAATGTCTATGGACATGTAAACAAATTTGAATTTTGAATAAAGAACTTTTAGTTTTTGAGTTATTGCTGATCAAAGTTTGATAACTGTTTAATCTATGTGATGTATGACTGGGTGAAGAGCTCAATAACCTTTATATAAGTATTTTAATTTGTTTCCTAAATCTAAGCCACTTAAAATGATAGGAAAGTCTATTTCTGCTAAAATCTGATTGAGGGCATGGCAAATACTCAAACACATTTGGTCAAAATTTGCTGCACCACTTACAAGAATTGCGATAGACATTTTAAAAACAAAAGATTTACAAAAGAAAATACCGAGGTCACTCTGAGATTTAATAATACTGTAAACTGGTCAATGTTTAACCAATTTTATTAACTTTTTTCCTCGTACTATCGTGGTTTCTAAGAGATTTTAAAGTAAAATAGCTAATGTAACCTCTACGACATATACCTTAAAAGTCACCGGGAAAATCTCACCTTCACTCTCACCAAAAAGACCCAAGGCAGAGGCACCAAAGGAGAAGTTTGGTAGCTGGTCACCTTGAGAAGTCAGAGCTGGTTGTGAATACAAACAGAAAAGATATTGCAAAATGATAATATTACTAACAACAACCAAACATAGCAAACGCCAACCGATTCATTTTCACAGGTTTTAATATATATACTTTTTAAATCAATAATAAATATCAAAATACTTCTTTCCATTCAAAAAAATAGTGTAAACCCAGACCTGCCAATAAAAATAAAGTAAGAAACATCAAATATAGAGCTATACCCATTTTTCTCTAAAGTTTCTTACTTAAAATACATCACATCCATTCTATTTCTGCATATATACTGCATATTATTTTTTATACAAAACTTATACAATCATGGACAAAAGTTTTACACTCGCACCCCTCTCTCCCTTTCCCTATTTTACCCTGCTTCAATGTAGGGACATCAACTTTTGACATTCATTTCCAACATTGAAACCTGAGTGGAAGGGGTGAAGAACCAGAAGGATAAATCCCACATAGTTTTGATGCTAACTTTGGATTAGAAGCGATTTTGTTTTTTCTTCGTATGTCTTAAAATGTTGTGTTCCTACACATTTAGTTTATTCATCGAACTAAAACATGTAAGTTGGGTATATTTTGTTGCTAACTTAAGAGTTATGGTTTTTGCCTTAAGCTATAAGCCACAATCACAACAACCAATGAAAAATGATATTTAGCTCTGCCTGACATGAATAATGATGAAGTCAACAACACAACCTTCTATGGGATCCTGTATCATTCTTGCTTTTATCAACAGCATCCTACAAAGTTTGATTTAAATCTGACATGGGTTCTCATTAATATTTATGACATCAGCACCAAAAACAATAGGGATTATCTGCAGACCACAACACACCTATATACCAAGTATGACATACATCCACCTTAATGATCTTGAGATATTGTGTTTACATGCTTGCTAACAGAATTTTACATTTAGCCCCGCCTACTAATTGATATTGATGACATCAGCACCAAAAACAATAGCAATCATGTACAGAGCACAACACATCCATATACCAAGAATGACATAAATCACCCAACTGTTCTTAAGATATCATGCTTACAAGCTTGTTAACATAATTTTACATTTAGCCCTGCCTACTATTTAATATCATGACATCAGCACCAAAAATAATAGGGATCATCTACAGATCACAACACATCCATATACTAAGTATGACAAAAAACCATCACACGTTTCTTGAGATATTGTGTTTACAAGCTGTCACAGACACACATACATACATACAAACATACACACACATGCATGCATGCATGCACACACACGTACATATATGCATACATACATACACCCATACACCCTGCATACACCCATACACACATACATACACACGCATACATACATACACACATACCTACCTAAATACATACATACACACATACATACATACGCATATTTGCTACCTGATGGAGACTTTCCTAGTGGAGACATTTTATGCGTTTGGTACTATCCTTACTAAGCAAGCCTTCTGGAGACACTATACACATAAGGTTTATCAGTCAGACACTATCCTCCTGCAAAAAATGTGTAGGCCCACTAAATCAAAAATTGCTCGTTGATTCTACTGTGTCACCACACCAGTTACGACCACTGATACGCATGGGGAGAGGGGGGGGAACCGACTGTTGAATATACATTAAAAATTAATGTTAGGAATTGTAAGTTTGGTTGCTTTCACTAAAATCCCTTACAATTGTACTGTTTGGGACTTTCTATAAGCTTAAACAAAAAGAAAATGAAGAATAAAAAACTCACCAGATATATGTCATTGCACTTGCACTACCCTACATGAACAAATGCTGTGTAATATGTACTGTACATGTTAATCTTCTATCCTTGTGGATACTTGATACACAATGAGGATGTACTTCAACTTCACAACATTTTAGAAATCTGAAATTTTACACACTTATACACGTTAGGTCTCCTCAGGATATGCCCTTTGCAATGGAATCATCTCAAATGATATAAATAATCATTCAGGAGGCCTTAACAATCCATGCAATAGGTGTTTTTCTTGTGGAGACCTGAAACAGGTCTCCACAGGGAGGTAAGTCTCCACAGGGAGGTAAGTCTCCACTAGGATATTACCATTACTGGTGTGTGCCTCCACAAGGTAGTAAATTTGCAAGCATACATACATACATACAGTACATACATACATACACACTCCAGCATGACCATAGATTCCTAATGCTATTGCATCAGAACCAAAAAGGTGAATACTTTGATGATGAATAACTCTGGCTATAAATTTTCAGTCCAAAGCATCCAAACTCACTAGTGTTTATAACTCACTGATAAAAAACATCCTGTTAAAACTCCAAATGAATCCTCAGTCCCACATTACATTTATGGCTTGGCTCTGCAGTAGCCCTATCCACAATACCTGATTCTTCACAATAAATTCCATTGTGTGCATATAGATGATAAGCAGTGTAATAACTAATGCATAAAATCTCTCAACTATCTGTGGTTGGTTCATTAATAGCTTCTAGCAGAGTCTAAAAGTTATACCTGTTGGAATGGAGGTTCTTGCGGGTGAAAAGACTACAAATTTGTAGCAAGGATTGTGGATAATGTTTGTCACTAGACACCAAATGATGAGTACCTGTTATTGCAGGACCACCAAAGAGCTGAGGTGGGTGAGACGTTAATGATGATGATGCTGTCCTAGTGTTGGGCATGCTATCCTTGCTCATCTAAATAGGAAAATAACAGTAAATGGAAAATACTTTACAGGCTATCTGTGTGCATATGATATCACTTCACTCTACATTCTTGAACTTTCTTGTTTACAAGCGATTTTAAGAAAAATTCATATTAGAATAATCCTGATGCTTTTCCATCACAAACACAAATCTCTTTGTAAGAATCAGTTTTGTAACACAAGATTAAAAGGTACTGTACCTCCAAGAAAGAGCTCATAAATGGACTTCTTGCAGCTGAGGAAGAGGGTACTCTGGGACTGCCGCTGAACTGAAAAAGAAAAAAAAAAAACATCAGAGAGGACAAGTTTAGCAGCCATCTTAAATGAGAACAAACTAGAATGTTAGCACTCTGTAAAGTACATAACTCCACTCCCTTTCTGAGAACATTTCCATCCCTAATACAATCTAAATCGTAGGCCAAGCAATTTTATCCAACAAAAATCTTTCTCACTTTTGATATTGCCAATTTGTATTCTAAACACTTTAGGATTATCTACCTTCTGTCTTATTTCTTCCAAGGCCATATCATTGTGTTCAGTCTTATTCAGGCTATTATTCATTGTTTGAGTTCCTTTCAGGCAAGATTCACATTCCATTATTTTTCTTTTCATGCCAGAAACCAATTCTTTTGATTTCCTTTGATACCAGAAACCACTGATTTGATTTTCTAGAAAATTTATTTTTCAAAAATTCTCCTCAGGGCATGAATTTAATGTTTAACACATTCCATTGGTAAGTTTCAACTACGCCTTGACAGATCTCACCATAAAACATCATCACCCCTTCCCCTTCCACCAACCGTTCCAATATGTCCCATTCATGTCTAATTACGCCTAATTTTCGCTACAAATTTTTAAGTCTTTTCACCCGCAAGACCATTTCGGCAGGTATAACTTTTAGACTCTGCTAGATGCAATTAAGAAACCAACCACAGATAGTTGAGTGATTTTAATCATTAGTTATTACACTGCTTATTATTTCTATATGCACACAATGGAACTTCTTGTGAAGAATCAGGTATTGTGGATAGGGTTATTGCAGAGCCACGCCATGCATGTAAGTTTGGACTTTTAAAAGGATGTTTTTATCAGTGAGTTAATCATAAACACTCTGGTTAGTATGTGTGCAATAGTTATAAACACTCTGGTAAGTATGTGTGCAATAGTTATAAACACTCTGGTGAGTATGTGTGCAATAGTTATAAACACTGGTAAGTATGTGTGCAATAGTTATAAATACTGGTAAGTATGTGTGCAATAGTTATAAACACTCTGGTGAGTATGTGTGCAATAGTTATAAACACTCTGGTAAGTATGTGTGCAATAGTTATAAACACTCTGGTAAGTATGTGTGCAATAGTTATAAACACTCTGGTAAGTATGTGTGCAATAGTTATAAACACTCTGGTAAGTATGTGTGCAATAGTTATAAACACTGGTAAGTATGTGTGCAATACTTATAAACACTCTGGTAAGTATGTGTGCAATAGTTGTAAACACTCTGGTAAGTATGTGTGCAATAGTTATAAACACTGGTAAGTATGTGTGCAATACTTATAAACACTCTGGTAAGTATGTGTGCAATAGTTATAAACACTCTGGTAAGTATGTGTGCAATACTTATAAACACTCTGGTAAGTATGTGTGCAATAGTTATAAACACTCTGGTAAGTATGTGTGCAACAGTTGTAAACACTCTGGTAAGTATGTGTGCAATAGTTATAAACACTGGTAAGTATGTGTGCAATACTTATAAACACTCTGGTAAGTATGTGTGCAATAGTTATAAACACTCTGGTAAGTATGTGTGCAATACTTATAAACACTCTGGTAAGTATGTGTGCAATAGTTATAAACACTGGTAAGTATGTGTGCAATAGTTGTAAACACTCTGGTAAGTATGTGTGCAATAGTTATAAACACTCTGGTAAGTATGTGTGCAATAGTTATGAACACTCTGGTGAGTATGTGTGCAATAGTTATGAACACTCTGGTGAGTATGTGTGCAATAGTTATAAACACTCTGGTAAGTATGTGTGCAATAGATATAAACACTCTGGTAAGTATGTGTGCAATAGTTATAAACACTCTGGTGAGTATGTGTGCAATAGTTATAAACACTCTGGTAAGTATGTGTGCAATAGTTATAAACACTGGTAAGTATGTGTGCAATAGTTATAAACACTCTGGTAAGTATGTGTGCAATAGTTATAAACACTCTGGTAAGTATGTGTGCAATAGTTATAAACACTGGTAAGTATGTGTGCAATAGCTTATAAACACTCTGGTAAGTATGTGTGCAATAGTTATAAACACTCTGGTAAGTATGTGTGCAATAGTTATAAACACTGGTAAGTATGTGTGCAATAGTTATAAACACTCTGGTAAGTATGTGTGCAACAGTTGTAAACACTCTGGTAAGTATGTGTGCAATAGTTATAAACACTGGTAAGTATGTGTGCAATACTTATAAACACTCTGGTAAGTATGTGTGCAATAGTTATAAACACTCAGGTAAGTATGTGTGCAATAGTTATAAACACTCTGGTAAGTATGTGTGCACTGGTAAGTATGTGTGCAATAGTTGTAAACACTCTGGTAAGTATGTGTGCAATAGTTATAAACACTCTGGTAAGTATGTGTGCAATAGTTATGAACACTCTGGTGAGTATGTGTGCAATAGTTATGAACACTCTGGTGAGTATGTGTGCAAAGTATGTTATAAAAACACTCAGGTAAACACTCTGTATGTGTGCAATAGTTATAAACACTCTGGTAAGTATGTGTGCAATAGTTATGAACACTCTGGTGAGTATGTGTGCAATAGTTATGAACACTCTGGTGAGTATGTGTGCAATAGTTATAAACACTCTGGTGAGTATGTGTGCAATAGTTATAAACACTCTGGTGAGTATGTGTGCAATAGTTATAAAAACTCTGGTAAGTATGTGTGCAATAGTTATAAACACTCTGGTAAGTATGTGTGCAAAGTTATAAACACTGGTAAGTATGTGTGCAATACTTATAAACACTCTGGTAAGTATGTGTGCAATAGTTATAAAGACTCTGGTAAGTATGTGTGCAATAGTTATAAACACTCAGGTAAGTATGTGTGCAATAGTTATAAACAGTCTGGTAAGTATGTGTGCAATAGTTATGAACACTCTGGTAAGTATGTGTGCAATAGTTATAAACACTCTGGTGAGTATGTGTGCAATAGTTATAAACACTCTGGTGAGTATGTGTGCAATAGTTATAAAAACTCTGGTAAGTATGTGTGCAATAGTTATAAACACTCTGGTAAGTATGTGTGCAATAGACTGAAAATTTATAGCCAGAGTTATTCATCATGCTTCCTTAAGCAGTAACAAAACCACTCACCAAATTCAAACAAACTCCAGTCACTCTATCTTGAGATATTTAGAAGACAGACAAACACAGGCTTCAAAAATATAACCTCTGTCCAACTCCGCTGATGGAGGTATTGAAAGGTAATGAATGCTGAGAAATGATTCAGAGAGGATAACTTTAGTGGCCATCTTAGATGAGAACAAACTGAAAGGTATATGGACAGGAGAATTTGTACCCTGATCAAATTAAGAGCATTAAAGAACAGTATTTCAATGGTCACATTAGCGCCTATAGTTTTTAAGTTACAACAAAACAGAATTTCAACCTGTGCAAAAGTGATGATTTATAAACAGGAATACAGCTAAAATTCTTTATTTGATTCTTTATCATTCTCTCCCAAATTTCAAACAAAGGTTTTTACATTGCATTCTATACTGTTAAATATGGGTAAACATTATACGTAATATCCAATTTCCTGTTCTCTGTAGCCAATTTCTCTCATTCAAAGTATTTGGGGAAAGGACCGAAAAACAAGTTAACATGAGCAATTTTCTATTTGTTCTATTCTGAGGTCACAAGATGTTGCACATTTTATGCTAATTAGGTATCTAAATTTTAAAATGATATAAAATGGTTAAGTTTTAACTGATTTTGATGTGAGTCTTACTGTTTTTATCGTTTTTAGTACATTTGAAATACTTGTCCATATACCTTGAAGAAAAAGAATGCTGAGGGTAACATTTAAAGATGTAGGGGCCGGAGACAACAACTAAAGCTTTATTGCAAGAAAATATGTTACAAACCATGAAAATAACAAAGTTTTTTCTTCAGCAATTTCAATATTACAGCATTTTGTGATAGATTATGCAAATATTTAATTCGATTAGTGACATCACAAAGATAATTTCATTATGTTAAGTTATTGCTGTTCCATATCTATCACCAACCTTCATGAAATTAAAACTTTCATGAAATTAAAACCTTTATGAATTTCGAAAGAGGGCCAACTATTTTGGAAGCTTGAAATGGAACACTTGCATTAATGGAATACAGTAGTTGATACAGTCACACATGATATGGTCACACATGATATATTCATTCAAGTTCTTGGTGCATACAGTAATGCAAAGCCCTATACTACAGTAAATAAACTTTGTTGAGTGCAGTGGCTCAGCAGTTAAGGAGTCATGATCATATGTGAAAGGCACCGGGTTCGATTCCCAATGCAAGACCGCATTGTTTTCTTGAGCAAGACACTTTACTCTACTTGCTTTAGTCCACTCAGCTGTAAAATGAGTACCACCACTAGCTGTTGGTGAGTTACCCTGTGTTGGACTGGCGTCCAGTCCAGGGGGGTCATGTACTCTCATCCACTTGCACCATGGAAACCAGGGATAAACACTGGCCCTATGAACCTAAAGGCTTGGATTAATTTAGCTTTTTTGGTGCCTCTAATCTGTATATATTGAATATATAATAACCAGAACTAGTGAATCGCAATGTAATTTGCTTCTTGGTCAGAGCAGAGGTTTAGGAAATTACCTGATTTTATGGGAATAGATATTTAGTGACATGTGTACCAGAAACCTATTCCACAAGAAGTGACATCACAAACCGTATATGTGAGAATCCCCCATACTGTAGCAATACCATCTTATTTTTTACCTTTTGACACTTAAGAAAACTTCGGAAATGTTCACAATTCAACCCATTTCCCTCTTTTTGTCATTTGTTTCTATTCTATAAAAAAAATCATTTTATTATAATAATTCATTGAATTAAAATCCATAAAAATGTCTAACAGAAACATCCTTTTTGGGTCAACTATTGTCAAACAAAGGATTTTTTTAGTAATCGTTGGAACTCTTTGGCACAAAATTCATTAGTTGTTCTGCTCCTTAAAGTTTCAAACAGTCAGACCCGACCTGATACATAACCAGGTCAGGTCAGACTTTTCCTCTTTATTTTCTCTTTATTCTGAAAACCTTAGTTGTTGTGGAAGTTGGTGCTGAGTATCATATTAGCAACGGATGAAGTCCTTATTGTGTGGTTATTTTGATTAAGATAAAGTGGTTTCACCATTTGCTACAGTAAGTTTGTGGTTATGATTTGCTGGAACAAATGTTTAAGGAGAAGACTAGTCATGTATCTTATTTTTCTGAATGCAAAAAGATGTCAAATAATATATTTTTAAGTAACAAACCTTTTAAATACATAAAAAGCAAAACTGTGCAGTAGTTTTAAAATCACCAGCTATGCTCTTCTGTATAGAGGAACTGATGTCACAGAACCGAACTGCTTGGATGAGGTGTAATAAAAAGTAAACCGAAGAAATGTGAAGTTGAGAAACATAAAATTTTGTTCATGTCGTTATGTGTATGTATGTTTTTAAAAGATTATATTTGTTTTATATTGTAAGTCTTTATAATCCCCTTACATCCTTTAAACATTATCATAATCATTTCAACATTACGCCCAATCCTCGCTACAAATTTTCAGTCTTTGCACCTGCAAGACCCCCCCATTTCAGTGGGTATAAAGTTTAGACTCTGCTAGAAGCAATTAAGGAACCCATCACAGATAGTTCAGTGATTTTACGCATCAGTAATTACACTCCCAATCATCTATATGCACACAATGGAACTTATTGTGAAAGGCCAGGTATTGTTGATTTGTTTACTGCAGGGCCAAGTCATGCATGTAATTTGGGGCTAAGGATTCATTTGAACTTTTAAAAGGATGTTTTCATCAGTGAGTTATAAACACTCTAGTGAACTTTGACTGAAAACTTATAGCCAGAGTTATTCATCATGAAGTTATGTGACACTTGTAAAAATCCGCTTAGTTTAACATGACCTAGTGGCGAAATATTTCGGGGAAGAACCCATAGCCTCCAAAGCATTTATTTATTTCCCATGAAACAGGGACAATAAAGATTAAAACAAGAAGAAAACAAATCGTATTAAAAAGTAAGTAGACTTGTCCATTCCACAACATTCCCATTACTGTACCTGTTCAGGACCTCCATTGGCACCATACATAGGTCTGTAAGTGTACTGGAACCCTGGGGATTTCTGAATAGTCTCCAGCTTTTCACGGAATGTATCCAAATCCGTTCCAGTCTCTGGAGTCCTTGGCAGACCAGTCATGCAATTGGCTTCTTGTGAAATGCTTGGTGTCCCAGGACATGAAGTGGGCGTGTCTGCAAATGGCTCCACCTCCATGGCCTCTACATCTAAATGAAGGCAGAGAAGACAATGTGGTTTTTGGCCAACAGCGAATTTGATAGCTATGTTACTAGTAATTTCTAGGAAGGACAAAAATAGTTTCCTTAAAATGTTAATGCTAATCAAGAAATTATATTCCTTTTAATTTTCACAGAAATGTTCCTTTAAATCACATGAAGATACTTTAAAAAAACATCAACTCAAATCAAATATTAAATGCTTTCTTAAACATATATTGAATCAATCTAAGCATTACACATGAGTTACCTTGATCACATGGCTGGGAGACAGTTGATGGTGACATCGCTGGGTAGCTCTGCAAAGCGGGAGAAAGGGATGTTCCATACCTCTGTATGACTGGAGAAGGTGACGTTCCTCGATAACTCTGGGTAACAGGTGGAAGTGATGTTCCTGGGTACCGCTGGGTGACTGGTGCAGGTAACATCTCTGGGTATCTCTGGGTGAGTGGCTGAGTAGAGGTGGCTGGATACCTCTGGACTGGTGCCCTTTGTGTTAAGTGGAACCGATATCATTGGGGATGAGGGCATAATAGGGGGAACTTGTGGCGCCACTTGCAGAGGGGGGCATGTCTGTCAAGATGAATTTTATCACACACATGGTGTTATATTACTAAATGAATATTTTGTCAGGCTTGCAATTAAGATTTTAATTCATGTACTTTCTCCGTTTTACAGATTGTTTAAATATTAACTAACTATTAGTTCACTCTTGACTAGTTGAGACTTGCCAAAATTAGCTCACGATCAAAATTTAACTGGAAAAACATTCAAGAAGCAATCATGTCAGAATAGCTGTTTTCACACTTACATCCTCCAGTATTAGCAGAAATACAAAAAGCTTTAATACACAGTAACTCAGCACTACATTGATCTTAAAAGGGAATCTCGTCCCAAGATAATTGCTTGACCTGTCACCAATAAATCCAATACACACTAGTAACATCACATCCGTGGTTGTGATTGGTTTGTCAGTGATTTTGAAACATTTCAACCAATCACAAACATTAGATTGTAGTGTATTTTTATCTCCACGTATATATGGTTTCTGAGAATAAGAGTTTACACCTCCTTTGATACTGCAAATTAAAAGCGAATCAAAAAGCAACTTGACAAACCAGTTTGTAACCAGCCTGAATGAAAATTACTAGTATGTCAAAATCTATTTGCTTTTAACTGTAAAAGCAAGAATTTTCAAGAAAATAAACAAACTATATTCTAATTTTGATTGGAAATGATGAAAATGTACAGTATCTATCAATATGAAAATACATGTTAGAAAAAAGAAATATGTGCAATGGCAATGTACTGCAAATGGAAGGAAAGGGGGTGAAGGGGGGGGGGGGAGGTTTCCACATTAATATTTTTTGTATCATGATTTTTGTATGTTTTAGGTGTTGCCCCTTCCTTCTCCCACTTTTAGGGGAAATCCTGCTTATGCTATAAAGGACATTAACAATAAAGAGAAAGCTACAGTAAAGCAGTATTTAAAATAAAGTTGAAGTGAAAATAATTAATGACATATAAAGCATGCAGGAAGGTCACATAATTGCAGGAAGTTTGACATGATAACATGATCTTGATGGTAAAAATTTACATGCAAACTCATCCAAAAAATGAACTTTGATCCTTTGCGGATTGACAATAGAAAATAATTAGCATGCAATCATATGGCATGTAGGATGCATTGTTAAAGGTATATGGGACATGTAGCAATTTCTGTATTCGTTGTAAAAGTATACAAATCTGAAGAGATCATGGTTTTTGATTTTTAGGAAGAAAAAAAAAAAACTCAACGTTTTGTAGTTATGGCTGATCAAAGTTTGATCAGTTTTTAATTTATGTGAAATTTGTGATGCATTATGGTCCTAGAGCCGCATTAAAAATGTGTCCCAAACACCCCTGATCATTAACAGAAAACTGGTAGGGAAATCATATAACGTACCCTCCATTTTCGAATTGCATTACTTGCTTACTCACGGATTAAATTATAGGATAGTTTCCAAGCTCTGCGATGAATTCACGCATAAGTGATTAAACTAAGTTGAACGATTGTTAGGCATATTATCGTGTCTGGAAATTATCCTGCAATGCTTGAAAGTCGATATTACTGTTGTGTGTTTTTCCAATTAGTAGATGCTGCATGCATCATTAGACAGATATACCCCCAATTTGGACAACTTTTCAATAAGGCAACTAGATAATCATGTGGGCAACGCTTACAATTTGTATGTAATTCTTTAAATTTCTTCATGTAATTCCTGATCACTAGTTATGATGGGAAAGTTGGGGGCATATGGCAAAGACTCTCAAACGTTTGGCCAAAATTTGCTGCACCACTTCAAAGAATTATGATAGACATTCATAAAACAAAGGATTTACTAAAGAAAATACTAAAGTCGCCATGTAATTTGCATAAGATATACAAATGCTGTAAAATGATCAATGTTTAACAGATTTTGATGAAATTTGTTGTTACTGTCATAGTTTGTAATCGATTTTAAGGCAGTTTAGCTGATATTGCCTCTGTGAGTCCATATACAGACCTCCGTGGTGTAGTGGTTAGTGCTTTGTCCTCTCACCCGCACATCCCAGGTTCGTATCCCGGAGGGTCTGCAACCAGTGAGTTCACAACTAATTATCAAAGGCTGTGGCCATCTTGATTGTGATGTCCAGCACTAGATGCTTTCAGGGACGTCAAAACTTGCTATGCTATGCTATACCTTTAAAGTATGCATTCAAAATTTTTGAAACAGATTGTACATGAATTGTTCATAAACATCTTCAATTTCTCAGGCTGTTATCTGAGATTAGTTAAACCTTTCCCTGGCATGGTTGTATATAAAGCCAGACAAATTTTGATAAGGTTCGTTTTTTTTTTTCCTTTTTCAAAATGTTCATTAATTTTCTTTTGACTGAGAATTAATGATATGCCTATTCATATGGTATAATGAGTTTCCATTCAACAAATTGGATTTGCAAAGAATTCTTTAGTAAAGTGGTTAAAAATATTAAAAAAGAAGCCTTCAGTAAAGGTATTAGAAATATTAAAAAAGATTGTTGCTCTTCCCCAAGAGAAGAAAACAAAAATGGGCGATTCCACGCTCCATGACAGACGTTCAATCGCCCAAATACAAGCTTGATCACTTTGAAGCTCTGACAAATCTCATATCGTGTAGGTGGTAAAATAATCAAATTAAAAAGCATTTTATTTTAGCGGTGATCGAAGGTAGCAATTGTGCAAGGTACATGATGGATAGGAAAAACTACCATACTACACCACTAACGTACTTACAACAATGGATATATCCAAAGTGTCTGAAAATATAAAGGCATGAAATGTGTTTGAACATTTTTGTAAATGTAGTAATCTTAAGTGTATAAGTAATCTTTCATATCAAGTGAAACCAACATTAGTTTCCATGTTTAAAATCAAACAAGATATAACAAAGCGATTCTAATCTCCCCACCACTGACAACATGCCTTGCACACATCTTAGGCCTAAAAAATTGTTTGTTTGCCTTTTTTTGTAGAAAATTATTAAGGAGAAGGGTGGCTGATTTTTTTTTGTTTTTTTGTGTGGCTCCCTCAGGAGTAAGTATCAAGAACATCTATAAAACACTTTACTTCATTTTCAGATTGTTTGTTTCTTTTATTTTGCTCAGTCTTAATTAGGCTTTTTGTGTGATTTAGGATTTTCTTTCCCTTGCATGACACACTCATTACAAACAGGCAGGACAACTTTGTATTCTCAAGCTCTTGTGGGCAGCGGGCTTCATTTTCTCCACAGTAACAGTCAACAGGCAAAAGTGGTTGCCACGCCATTTTGCAGGGCTTTTTATGAAGGGTAGGATTTTTTAGCATTGAAAAACATTTTTAACATTTAAACACCGCCCTTAATTTTGCACGATTTAGGGGTGGCGGATGAGGGCAAACAAACAACTATTTTTAGGCCTTATACTGATAACCATTGTCCCTCCACTTCCCACTTACTTTTCAACCTAACTCTGTAACATCCAATTGATCTTCCATCTATCCCTGATTCCTTCATCTTTCACTCTCATACATTCCCACTAACTCCCATCCCCACCTTCTACACCACCAACATAGAGCTAATACGTGAGTGACTTCACACTTTCAGTGACCTGGAGATCAGTCAGGTACATTCATTCGCACTGCACAAAAATGCATAGGGAATGGAACTGTCAGCCCTCAAAAATCATCAGTAACTCTCTTTACCTCTCACCTAAACATACGCAAAACATATTTTGTGGTAGCGTGTATGCAAAGCCTTCTGATTGTTAATGAAACAAAATTTATCCTTGTCCTTGGTAAGAAATGCAGCTTTGTGAGCTCAAACAGCGAATCTTGCATGAAAACGTTTGGATGAACAAAATCGTATCAATTTATTCTATGTGAGTGCGCCACATTCAGATTGCCCTATGGTTACTGTGCTGAAGGTTCAAAATAGTAACCTGAGCAACTTATAAATCACATTTTTTCACAGAAAACAATGAAGCATCCAACAAAACGTGTCTTAAGGGCACAAAAACCCTTTTCATACTTCAAACAAAAGAAATCACAACATTTAATTGCACATATTGCAAACAAATCTGGTAGAAACCTGGTAGAAATCTGGTGACTTGTTTAGTGTGTAAGCTATCATCAGAATGTCTGACCAGATTGACCTTGAGGTCACTGAAAGTATGAAGTCACATATTCAACCCATTAAACCCATTCACCCTACCAACCTCACCTAGGCTACCCCATCAACCAACATGGCCCATTAACCTACCATCCAGAATTTACTTAACATCCTTCATTCACCTACTATTATCAATTCACCTTTTATCCCCATTGTACCTCCCAAACCCAACACTCCCTATTACCCCCACCCCCCGCCCTCCCCCACCCCAATAAAAATATATAGCTGGAAATCTTTCCAAACAGCACAAATTCATGGCTTCCTGTAATTGAAAAATGGATGTATGGAGATTGATGAACAGTACAAATTATAACATGTACAGTAGCTTCCCTTTACACCTGCCATACCCAAGACACCACATTACCCCCCCCCCACCCTCTGATAAAAAATTAAAAAGATATTTGAAATTTCTTCCCAACAGCACAAATTCATGGTTGCCTTTGCAATTGCCTGTTTTTAGGCTATATCCTAATAGATATATGAGGTTTTTTTATTATCCTTATCGTGATAGAAAAGCACAACCATTCAACAAATGCTGCTACCACCCCTAGTCCTATTCTCCAACTGAACTGGTGACGGATTCATAAGTATAGAACATTTACCTGATAAGTTTGCTTTTGAACAGGGGCGAAGCCTGAAGCAGTATCTGTTTTGCAGCCCTGATTGTAGCTTCTTCTGTCTTCTCAGTGTGACTAGAGTCCATTGGGATCTGCGCCCCCGACCCAAAGAGGTGCTGAGGTGCTCGTGGTGGTTGTATTTGTCTGGGTGCGACTGACTGGCGCATTGGTTGGATAAAAACTTGGTAGGTACCTCAGTGGCATGCTCTTGAGCCCTAGGGTCTGGAGTGGGTGTGGCGCTGATAATGGGAGGCATGGGTGCTGTGATTACTGGCATTGCTCTTGCTGATGGTTGGGGCTGATGAAACTTGAAAAAGGTGGGGCTGTGGCTCTATTATTTGGAGAAAGATTGGTGTAACAAAAGATGCTTTCGGTAGTGGTTTTGAATAAATGAAAGAATGAATATGAAGTGTATATGTATAATTCATGCACTATTAAAAACTTCTTTACAACGAGATGCTCTTTAATATATCTATTTGTTCATCTGATTGTTTGTTTGAAGTTTCTAATGTAACACAAGAGATTTATTTCAAGAATCCCTGCTTAATTTGATTAACCAGTTGTGGAGCACTGGTTACAGACCCACGTACAGGGATCAAACCCAGGACAATCGAGTGCAGGGAAACCACAGAGGTCTGGTGTTTTCAATCATTCCCAAAATTGGCTGCAAGTTGTCTACAAATCATGAACAAAATATGGTTACAAGTAACTTTGATTTTAACTGTGCAAAATGAAAATGTATATGTAACAATTACCACTCAACATCTACAAGCCAGGGTTGGAAAAATCAATTGCCTGTTTGCCATAGGAGAAAAAAAAATATTTTGGCAGGCAGAAATATTATAATATACTGTGGTATTTGCCACACATAATTAAGCCTTGATCGCCAAGTTTGGTGAGTGACTTTTTATTCTTTCCCCTACCCTGCTGCTAGCCCTCCCTTGTGTGAAAAACATGCCATCACACATGAATTATTGTGAGAAAGTAGTGTAAAACCTGCCTCCTTTGCCACACCACATTTCCTACCAAAAGTTGTGACACACTTTCCACACTTTGCCAGCATTATATTTATTCACAGGAAGGTCACACTTTGTAACATATGTCAGATTTGTTTCATTCTGCAGGTCTTGACGTGTGCAAAAGTGGGCACCTTTTTTTATTTTCCACACGTCCACGTGTAGTTACAGGCAGTTTTTCCCAATTTTTTAAACTAGAAAAGTTATATAAATGATTGCAATGGCTATTTTGATATTTGATAAATTTACACTCCCATTTGAAATAACTGTACATAATACAATAGTGTTTTTATTTCAAAATATGCACCAACCTAATCTTTCTATGCATGTACAGTACTCTGATTTATACATATAGTGCGCTGCTCTTTTTAGACCAATTTGACTTTTAGACTTTAACACGCATGCGACAAGCTGACGATGTTGTTAGCTTTCTGCATGCTAATAGATAGTTTATGCTAGCTTGCACAAGCTTGCAAGCTTGTATTTGTTCCAAACACTAGCCTTATGCAAGGTAATAAGTTAGCTTGTTGCAAGCATGTTGCAAGCATGCTGCGTGCTGCAAGCGTGCTGCAAGCGTGCTGCAAGCGTGCTGCAAGCGTGCTGCAAGCTGATATTTCTGTAAGGGAGACCTTTAAAAAGGAACCCTTGTATTCTTCTGAGTGATGTGCTCACAAACACTGTTTAATTGCAGGTACTTAGTATAATCTCCTTCCAATGACAGCAAATATGTCAAAAGTATCTGCCAGAAAGACCTTGACTTATTATTAGAATCCTGGTAATCTTCTTGAGTGTGATCCTTAGTAATGATTTTTTTTTAAATCTTTCTGACAATTCTTAATCCTGAAACCACACAAGCCCCAATCTTGAAACCACACAAGCCCAAATCCTAAAAGCACACAAGCCCCAATCCTAAACCCACACAAGCCCCAATTCTGAAACCACACAAGCCCCAATCCTAAACCCACACAGGCCCCAATCCTAAACCCACACAAGCCCCAATTCTGAAACCACACAGGCCCCAATCCTAAACCCACACAAGTCCCAATTCTGAAACCACACAAGCCCCAATCCTAAACCCACACAAGCCCCCATCCTAAACCCACACAAGCCCAAATCCTGAACCCACACAAGTCCCAATTCTGAAACCACACAAGCCCAAATCCTGAAACCACACAGGCCCCAATCCTAAACCCACACAAGTCCCAATTCTGAAACCACACAAGCCCTAATCCTAAACCCACACAAGCCCCCATCCTAAACCCACACAAGCCCAAATCCTGAACCCACACAAGTCCCAATTCTGAAACCACACAAGCCCAAATCCTGAAACCACACAAGCCCCCATCCTAAACCCACACAAGCCCAAATCCTAAAACCACACAAGCCCCAATTCTGAAACCACACAAGCCCAAATCCTGAAACCACACAGGCCCCAATCCTAAACCCACACAAGTCCCAATTCTGAAACCACACAAGCCCCAATCCTAAACCCACACAAGCCCCCATCCTAAACCCACACAAGCCCAAATCCTGAAACCACACAAGTCCCAATTCTGAAACCACACAAGCCCCAATCCTGAAACCACACAAGCCCCAACCCTGAAACCACACAAGCCTCAATTCTGAAACCACACAGGCCCCAATCCTAAACCCACACAAGCCCAAATCCTAAAACCACACAAGCCCCAATTCTGAAACCACACAAGCCCCAATCCTGAAACCACACAAGCCCCAACCCTGAAACCACACAAGCCTCAATCCTGAAACCATACAAGTCCCCATCCTGAAACCACACAAGTCCCCATCCTGAAACCACACAAGCACCCATCATGAACCCACACACGCCCCAATTCTGAAACCACACAAGCCCTAATCCTGAAACCACACTAGCACAAATCCTAAAACCACACAAGCCTCCATCCTGAAATTGCACAAGCCCCAATCCTGAAACTGAACAAGCCCCAATCTTGAAACCGCACAAGCCCAAATCCTGAAACCACACAAGCCCCAATCCTGAAACCACACAAGCCCCAATCCTGAAACCATAGAAGCCCCTATCCTAAAACCACACAAGCCCCAATTCTGAAACCACACAAGCCCCAATCCTAAAACCACACAAGCCCCAACCCTGAAACCACACAAGCCTCAATCTTGAAACCATACCAGCCCCAACCCTGAAACCATACAAGCCCCAACTCAATCCAGAAACCACACAAGCCCCAATCCTGAAACCACACAAGCCCCAATTCTAAAACCACACAAGCCCTTATCCTGAAACCACACAAGCCTCCATCCTGAAACCACACAAGCCCCCATACTGAAACCACACAAATTCCCATCCTGACACCACACAAGCCCCCATCCTGAAACCACACAAGTTCCCATCCTGAAACCACACAAGCCCCCATCCTGAAACCACACAAGCCCCAATTCTGAAACCACACAAGCCCCAATCCTGAAACCACACAAGCCCCAATCCTGAAACCACACAAGCCCCAATCATGAAACCACACAAGCCCCAATCCTGAAACCACACAAGCTCCAATCCTGAAACCACACAAGCCCCAATCTTGAAATTACATGAACAAAAATGTGTAAATTTATGTTGGAATGTAAACTTATGCCATTATGCATCTGTTTCTGATTTTTCCTCTTTGTTATGCATGGTGATGAGTGGAAAGAAATTTTAAAATAAACCTTCAGACTGGGAAAACTCACTTTACTGACTGGCTTTCCCTCATCTTGGCCATCCTCTCAGCTGCCTCCATAGCCATTCTCTCCGCATCCTCCTTGGCCATTCTCTCTGCCGCCTCCTTGGCCATTCTCTCCGCCACCACCTTAGCAATCCTTTCAGCTTCTTGCCTCTTCTGTTGCTCCTCAGCTTCTTTTTGTTTCTCTCCTCCTCCAATCTCTTGGTCTCTGCTTCCTGTCTCTTAGCTTCTTCATACTCCTTTAAGTCAAACAAGACATAAAATGTTAAAGAGGGTGTCTCGTCTCAAAAAATCATAAAATTGCGATGTTTATATCTTGCACATCACATCCAGTTGTGGATCTTAAGTACGTACTGTACTCATTGTGTGTATGTACAGTGTACTATAGTCACTTTCTGACGGCTAGTGATTGGTTGTCATTATTTGTGTATGACCAATCAGAAACGTTGATTTTTATTATATATTACTGTCCATGTTATCTGGCCTTTAAAGAAATATTCCCATGAATTTTAATTTGTATGATAGAATAGCTAGCTATTAAAGGAAACATAAACCCTAGAGTTTACTTGTTACATGTGATAAAAGCAATTTCTATAAACTCATCTGACAAAATTTACCTTTATAAGCAGTCTGACATAAATTCTTTATTTCAAACATTAATTTTTATCAATATTAACAGCCGTGGGACCTGCCATTTTGTTTTGGTGCCTTGTACAAAATGACACCATCAACACAGTTAGTTGAAAAAATAGAATGTATTTCTTTATAATCTATTTCACATTCTCCAGTTATGAGAAATCATATTTCCTTTCTATGTGTCTATGACTTTATTTATTTGAAATGTTTACCACAAAACATTCCTTTTAAAGCATTCTGGAATTAAAATATCATGTTAATTTTAAAGAAATACATTATGTAAGTATGGACTAATGATGTCATTATGAACCAGACTTCAAGTCAAAATTTGACAAAATGATAGTCATCATGTTAACTTCAATCATGGAGACTTTGAGATTGGAATGAGCTTTTCTGTCATGGCCCTCAGGACAAGGACAAATCCAGAAAAGCTTTTAAGGGGGGATTTGAAGAATGATGATCATTATGTGTCATGGAATATATTTGTCACCTTTTGGCAGCATGTAAGAGCGGTCCAGGGGCCAGGGGCCAGCTTAAGGGCCTGGTAGGAATCCAGGGGGAAAATCCAGGGGGAAAAGCCCCCGGAAGCTCTGAAGATTCCGTTTTTTGATGCCTCCAAATGGTTGAAAATGTTAGTTTTTTAGTGATGAATATGGTACTAAATCAGGACACATGGTTTTATTTGGCGAAAACATTAAAATCGGTCCAGATAATAAACTTTTGGCCCGGCATTCTAGCTCTAAACAAAGGTCTGAAAGTAAAGGAAAGTGTCCATGCACTCGGTTTTCTTATAGGGTTCACGTTGATTACAACGTTAATTATATCTTATGTCATTATTTGAGAAAGAGACGTGACAGCACACTGCATATTTCAAATGAAAGATATTCTATCTGTATAGTTCTATACAAAATACAAAAACATCAACTTGAATTGTATTGATTGGGTTATATGTTATGAGGGGCAAAACAAAGGTCAGTCCAGCGTCACAAAAACATTCCCCAAAAAAAAAAAGGAGGTTTTTTTTGTTTGTTTTTTTAAGATGGATTTTAGCGAGGTCATTCCCCCCCTCCCCCTCCTTTCTGTTCTTACTTCCTCTTCTGAATCCGCCCTTGCCACAGGACATGGCAGGTCTATAGCATTGCTAAATAAATGCTGAAAATCTGCCAACTTTGATACACCAACATGCAAATTTTAGAATATTTTCAAACATTTGTTAATCAAACTAATGATTTTGATATATTTCGAAAAATGTGAAATTTAATTACTGCGTGATTAATATTTCAAAGTAGGAATCAAAAAATAAGTAATAATATTATGTGACTCTCTTTAAAGTCTAACTTACAATATGTGTTGGGCTACCATTATAGCAAAAGGTGAACAAAATGTGTGAGAAAAGAATTATTTCTGGCATTTGCATTGTTTGTATTGTAATATAATACAACAAACTGTGAATATCAAAATCCTAGTTGACATGAGCATACACACTTAAATGCATCAAAACATAATCTTTGTGACTGCATAGAACTCCTTGATAGAACTGAAGGACTGGGCAGGAAGTGGATTAAATGTGAATGGGAACATTATCTGGAGTGAAATTTTATTCACTTTTTTAATTTGAGTGCGACGACAATGACGAGCGAACACACAATTACAATGGGACGGGTTGTCGCCTGCGTATTTGGTTATGATAGTAACAATTCTATCACAAAACGATTAATACGACCCGGACGAGAACACAGGTACGACGTGCGGACAGACATAACATCAACAACCAAGTCAATGTTCACGTCCTTTGATAACCAGTTGTGGTGCACTGGCGTGTCTACCCAACCTAGGCTTGAACCCAGGGCCTCGAGGTCTGTAGACATGTATGATAACTGCTGCATCACACTTAGTAGACAGTTTGAGTGCCGACTCAACACTGTATTTATTTGGCCGAGCAAAAATCATATCATTGCAAAATGGTTTGGTTTGTTGATGTTTAATGTCACTGCAACAGTCAGAGGCAATGAAATTGAAAAAAATGTATTTGCAAGAGCCTTTATTCAGCCCTTGCTAATAGGGCTTTCTGAAGTATATGGTCACGACTAGCCCTATTAAAGATGTGGCTTGTAGATGTGGTGTTTGGTGGTTGGCTTATTTTCTACTTCTCTATCATACAGTATATCTATAGCAAGGTTTTGGGTTTAACTTGAAAGTCTCTTTTCAATAACTAAATTGGTAAAAACACGTCAAACCTTACCAGTGTTGAAAAGTAACCTTGCAGTGTAAAAGGTGATGTCATAATTGCATATTAATAATAAAAGAATTGGTTAAACATTGACTATTTCCAAGCATCAATTTGAATATTTGATGCAAATTTTGTGATGTATTACAGGACGACCTTGTTTTTTTCTTTGATAGAGGGATTTTATCACGTGACTCATCTGAAAGCCATTTTGCTGGGAAAGCATTGTTGCGTTTCATGCTCAGTCACATCACACATACAACAAACATCATGCTGAATAGTTTCTCTTTAAGCCTACCCCCACCCGACACCGAACTTAATCCTGAAAACTCAGGTATGACAATTACCAACCTGACTTCCTGTTCAGTGTATTGTGTTTCCACTCAAAACAATGATTGTTTATCTTCCATTCCCATGCAAACCACAGCCAAGTAGCCCAATGCTATTAGTATTAGACAATTAAAGCCAGAACTGGATAATTAACTCACTTTTGTGATTGAAATCACTCATCCATGTTAGGTGTCTTAGTGGGAGAAGTTCGTTTACAAACTGGTGATAAAAATAGCAGTGTATCATAATGCCTGAGGTAATAATGTTCATTAACTGTGAATGATTGACGGACCATTTCTCCTGAGGAAAGATATTGCTCCATGATACTGCCTGCTAACCTACCCACCAGTACCAGTTCAGCGAATTTTATTGTTTTTGTTCGCGGCAGCGATTTTACTTCATATTTTCCTAACGTTGTATATATTCACAGGGTATACGAAGAGTAACTTTTACGTGAACGCCATCTGATTGTTTGTTATACACAGACAAAGCCTACATACCTGGTATAAAGTGCTCACTGCAAATCCTAATGTGATTCGAAGGTTGAAAGACGTTGCGTCATACAGCAGAAACCCACTTCGATCAAAATCAGATGGAAATTGAGAACACTTTTTTTATTCCCCAACACACGCCTATTATGCAATCAACGGCACAGCAAGATTCTGGTATAATTATCTTGCAAAAATTATCTTATATAACAACATGCAAACTTATGTAAGTCTAAATAAGTGTACAGCAGATGATTGTTCTCGCCCGACAAAATGGCGATGTAAAGAAAGTCACGTTACCTCATGACATCAGCTGAAACACCCTTATAAATCCTGTGGGTTTGTTAACGTTTATAGTTCTTTGAAGTGGTGCAACACATTCTGCCCAAAAGAATTTGTGTTTCTGCCATGGCTTTAATAAAATTCTAGTAGCAATAGATTTTCCAATCATATTCAGTGACTTAAGATTTTGAAAACAATTTTAAAGAATTACTTAAAGATTTTGAGCTGGTCGACCAGTAGCCATTATTCAGCTTCTAATTCATGCAAAATTTGTGATGAGGGCAGACAGCTCAATTCATTACATAATTCTGTAAATTTGTTCCTAAATTAATCAGTCAATCTTAAAGATGGGAAGTTTTATGCTTACAAGAATTTTGATTGGTAAAGACTAAAACATTCGTTACACTGCTTCAAATGATTATGATTGATGTTGAAAAAAAAGATTGGAAAATACCAAAGCTCGCCTGTAATACATCATAAATTTGCATAATCAATGCCTGCGATTTCAAGCAGATTTGTTTAATTTTTTTGTAACGTTCATTGTTTGTGTTAGATTTTAAAGCAATTGAGCTAATATTTTCCTACACAGCGTCCATGTCCTCTACAAGTCTATAAATATTAATACAAGTAAAAATAGCAAGTATTCTGACATCAACTTTCAAAACATTCAAAAAAAGAAATACTAACATTTCAAACTTATTTCAATGATTTTGAGTTACTATGATGAACAATATGCTGTTCTTTCTTTTGGTAATAAGTCTAGATACAGTAAGTGATACAAAATTAATGTAAAGCTAAAAACTTGAACAAAATCTAAGTGGTAAAGATCTCCCCAAAAGAGCTATTAACATGATTTATTGGCACTTCCCCACCCCCAAAGAGCTATTTTGCATGATTTATTGGCACCCCCAACCCCAAAGAGCTATTTTGCATGATTTATTGGCACCCCTCACCCCAAAGAGCTATTTTCCATGATTTATTGGCACCCCCAAAAGAGCTATTTTGCATGATTTATTGGCATCCCCCCCAAGAACTTTTTGCATGATTTATTGGCACCCCCAAAGAGCTATTTTGCATGATTTATTGACGCCCACCCCCTTTTATTTTGCATGATTTATTGGCACTTTTAAAGCTAGTTAACATAAAAGCTATCAATGCATGCCATTCTGATCCATTAGAGGAATAATTACCAGTGGATTCAACAAAACAGCTGCCATCATATCTGCAGGCATCCGAAATGTGATAATTTGCTCTGGGAAAAAGATACTGCATAGAACTCCTAGTTCAAGTAAGCTCCAATGTATAGATTGTTGATGATTCATGCAGCATACAAATTTGTTCTTTAATATTCGACAAGTAGTGGGAACACTTCATACAATGTTAAAAAAGAAAATCTATTATGAATTGTGGAAAAACAACAATAAACATTTCACAGCTTCAATTTTTTTTTTTGGCTTGAAATTTGTCTTGTCTTTCAGTAGGCAATTCAAAAAGTAACTTTGTAGGTTGTCAGAGACCTCATTTGTGGTGTGATGTAAATGTAGGGCTCAAATAAACCATTCCCAATACAGATAATGTTCATGTTTCCCTAAAAGCGAGTTTGAGTTCAATTCTCGTCGCGAGCGATGCATTGTGTCCTTGAAACTTGTCACTTTACTTGCTCCAGTCCACTCAAGTGTAAATGAGTACCAACACTGCTAGGGAGTTGGTCTGCAATAGACTGGTGACCTATCCAGGGGCGTCACATGATGAACTTCCAAAGCTATTGAAAACAGGTCTTCCAACCCCTTCTCATGAAATCACAATTCAAAATGAACACCCATCAAAGCCACTTAAGTTTTAGTTGCAAATCACCTGCATGAATAGGCCTCATTCAGCACAATCTCATCCTCTCTTTGCTTGAGTGCACTTTTACACAAAAGCTCTGATGTATGCAGTACAGTAGGTAAAGTTGATAAGTGGTCAATTCACATAACACTGTGGCTTTGTGTATGGCCTGCCATTGGAGCAGTTGTGGTTTTGTGTTACTGATTTAAAAAAAGGATATTGCATATCAGGGGTTGGAAATATTAATCTCCCGATCAAAATGTAGAAAACAGTCGGGACTTGTGGGGTAAAAGCGATACCATGATATGTTCGTAATGGTGTGTTCTCATCCGCTTGCGCCATGGAAACTGGGGATAAGCACTGAGCCTAAAGGCTCAGATGGATTTAACTTCTTTTTTTAATCTTATAGAACATAGAAGCTAATTAACCAACTAGACCTGCCAAAACTGCTCAATCTGATATTCATCTTCTAAATGCTACTAAAGCAATATTCCCATGAATTTGTGTGGGCATATTTATGATAGACTAGTACAGAAACAAACTAGAATTTTAGCACTCTGTAGAGTGCATACCTCTGCCACTTTTATAATTCCAACATGCCTAGTACTTTTGTAGAGTTCATTTCCCATACCCAATACAATTTACCTCAGAAATCCTAGGACCACCCAAGTTTTATCCCAACACATCTTTTTCTCACTTTGATTTGTATTGCTTGTTTGCATTCTGAACCAAAAAATATTATCTTCTGACTGATTTCTTCCAATTAGGTCATATGATTGTTTTCAGCTTGATTCAGGTTAAAGCATTCATTGTTCGAGTTCTTTCAGGCAAGATTCACATTCCATCATGTTCTATTCAAGGCAGAAACCAATTGTTTTGATTTTCTTTGATACTAAAAAACCATAAACCAGATTTTATTTTGTTTGAGTCCTGAAAATTCATTGTTTGGATGTCCTTTCATAACATGATTTCATTGTTCAGCACATTCCATTGGAAAGTTTCACTAAGTCTTGACAGATCTTACCCTAAAATATTCCCCACCCCTCCATTTCTGTCCTCCCTCATCACTTCTTCCTTAAGCAGTAACAAAACCACACAGAAAATTTAATCAAAATCCAATCATCAGTTCTTGAGATATGTTGATGATAAACAAACAAACAAGAGGCGAAAACATAACCTCTGTTCAGGGAGTCTCAGTCAACTTGGTCACAGGATGTAAACAGTGAAACTATCATGATGATATCTTCCATTATTGCACTTCAAAGATTTCCTCAGTGTGATAAAAGGGGACTTGTGCATGTCAAAGCTGAACTTACAAGATAATTTTTTTATGCATTTCTTTGGAAACTCCTAAAGGGATTAAAAAGTTACACGTTTTTGTTTGCTTTTGGCCAATTTGGCTTATCTGAAATAGTCCTCTTCCATCTCAATTTGATCAACAATGAAGGATATATTTTTTCTCCCACTTCCATGCAACCCCTAGTTTTGCTTTTTCAGAGAGGTGCTCCACCCTGCCCTTCATTGCCTCCACCTGCCTCTTTCACTAAGCTCTTGACATTTTGTTCACAAGAACATACTTTTGAGAACTATTGTGGCCTTTTTCCATGCTGATTACAGTTCCCTGATATTAAAAGATGCAGGGACAGTACTTGTTGCATTGATTACCCCCTTAGTTTAATTTCAAGTGCCCTCAACCCTGCCCTCAAAGTGTCCTTGATGCATTATAAATGCCCCTTTTGGTCAGTCACACCTTGCCCCCTCTGGATCAAACTACCGGTTTGTCCTTAGCTGTTTTTATATTAGAACAGAATGCGTAAAATGGTGTTTTGGTTCTGATCAGGGCTGTAATTCCCCCTCTTTTCAGAAGATTTGGGCAAAATCAGTACATTTTGGGGGAAATTTGCTTTTTGTCATTCTTCCACGTTTTGGATAAGAAGCATGTCCCCCACCCCACTCTCTCCCCCCCCCACACACACACTTTGTGGATGACAGAGTTTGTTTGCAAATGGCAGTGAAAGTGGTTCCCACATTGATACAACAAAAATATCTCACAAGAAATTATGAGAAAGACAAAGACAAAACAGAAGAAAACAAAGAGTGATACAAACCTTTAATTTGAAGGCAATCCTTTCTTTCATGCCGCCAATCTCCTTACCAAGATGTTTAATCCGAAGCTTTGCTTGTTCACACCGACCCTCATGAGAAATGCCAGCAGTCTTTGCTTGAGCTCTGATCAATGCATAGTTAAGAAGGATAAGGAAAGAAGCACTACTGTAAGTTTAGAGTTGTTAATCTCCTTCACAAAGTAGGGGCCCGGGGACATATTTTTCATCCACACAGATGGGGGACATGTTTTTGAAAATCTTATGTATATTCTGGGGGAGGGGAGACAAGACCCCTTTTCCCAGGAATTATGGCACTGCTACAAGTAGATAAATTAATGATAAGTCCAAATGTATAACATCCCAGAATTCTTAGATACAAAAATTCCAAATCTGGCTTATCTCAGCTTTGTATCTGAGTTGTAACTAGTTTAATCAATTTGATATGACCAAACCAAGGCAAATAAACTTGATTTAATTTTCATTTGATATCAAAATAAAGTTTACATCAAGGTATACCACATTTTTACCAAGGATTGTTGTTGGCTGTTTCTTCATTTGCAAGATCACAGGGACGATCTTGCCCATCCAGTGCACGGGGACATGCTTTTGATAGCTATGGAGCCCAATTCTCGATCTGCAGGACCTGGAACAATTCAAGCATAAGTATGCTTTGCCTGTGGGAGCCTTTGAAGAGGGCTCCTTTCTTCTCTTACGCTTCTCTTTGGCAGCTTTGTGTCTGTTAGCCTCAAAGCTGCTTGTTGCGGTGCTGATCTTATTTCTCTATGCCTGTTTGTTTGCGGCAAGGTGCTCCCACGCTTGGTGATCGATGCCAGCCTGACTGATCCTTGAATCTCTTGCAGGGGCCCCTCTGTCGTGCTAGCCATGATGCAGCTCACCATAAAAGACTGCTATTGGCATCCTGTAGTTATCCATGCATGAGACATGACCTGCCATCTGAGCTGTCTGGACATCAGCATAGATTCAATGCTTGGAACGTTGGCCCTCTCAAGAACTCTATAGTTATGTACCCATCTTTGATATACGAGCAAGTTTTTAAATTAAGAAAAATATGTCTTAATTTGATATCAGATCAATATATTTGTTAATATATGCAGTCTGTGATGGATGAAGTTAAAGACAACATGCAAAGTTCAATTTAGTGCTTCTTCTCTCTCTCTCTCTTATAAGTATTAGACTCATAAAGAGCATTGAAGACAGCACGACACCATAGAACCCTGTCCCTTGCTATTGTCCTTGCCTATGCCATTGTCAGACCCAGCCATTTCTTGATGTTATTGTGCCATGCTTTTTTCTGTCAGTCTCTGGATCTGCGTCCTTCCATGGAACTCTTTAATATATACTTCTCGAGCCTGTTGTTAGACCATATGATGTGGCCATAATATTGCTGTTTCCTCCTCTTAATGGTGTCTAATGAATTGTAAGTTGCTGTTCAGCCATTGTGGCACATATGTGTTGGTTCTATATTCGGTATCGGATATCCTCAGCATCCATCTATATATAACACCACATCTGAAATGAATTCACCCTTTTTGGTCTTAATTTTGTTCACCATGTTTATCACACAATTTTTACTCTCAGTAACCTAGTTTTTAAATTGCTTCCCGGGTTGTCAAATATGTAAATGCTGTGATTGATGGAGCAGACAGCAGCTTACGGTATTTAAAAAAAAACTCCTACTGTAAAATTAAACCTGCTCTTTCATAAAGTGACCCACTTTGGATTGATACCAACTGTGCATATATACATAGTTATCCATCTCTTAGAGAATTTCACTTGTCCTTGAACCAAACAGTTTGTTTTGTTTTACATTAAGATAAAACCTATAATGACAAAACCTTCATAACTTGGAAAAGTGAGGAATATTTAAGCTAATCAAAGCAGGTCAAAAATATAATGAAGCCCTTAAGTGAAATAACTCTAATCATAAGTTATTACTGAATTACTCAGAATTTTTGTCATGAGATATATGCATTTGGGGAGACAGAGAGCTGTCTGACTCTAATCATGTTACAATATTGCTGGTTATTATAGGTTCCAAATTGAAGCAATAAATAATGTTCATCTGATCAAACACTCCGTGAATTGATAAGAGATACTGTACACAATAACAATGATCAGATACATGAAGCAATATCTTTCCTTGGGGAAATGGTCCGTCAATCATTCACAATTAATGCACATATCACCTCAAAGGCACATGATACACAGCTATTTTTATCAGTTTGAAAACAAACTTCTCCCACTAAGACACCTAACACAGATGAGTGATTTCAATCACAAAAGGGCCTTGATTATTCAACACTGGCTTTCTGTAATCTTATAGACACAAATAACCTTGGGCTACTTGGCTGTGGTGTGCATGGGAATGGCAGATAAATAATCATTGTTTTGGGTGGAAACACAATACATTGAACAAGAAGTTGGGTTGGTAATAGTCATACCAGAGTTTTCAGGATTAGCTCAGGTGTCGTGTGCGGGTAGGCTTAAAACTTCTCTACCAGAGCATTTAATATTACAAGTGTTATTTTAGGGAACTTTTTGGAAAAGGGGCTTTTTCACAAATTTATTTTCATTTTCTAAAGCTAAGACTTTGAACTTAACGTTGGTTTGCAAAATTCTCTGGTAAAATATGCAAATTTATGCAAATGAGGTCATTAATTCAGATTATTAGATGTCCTAAAACTGCTATCTTTGTGATATTCTGCTTTCTTGTGGCCAATTAGAACAAAACTACTGATAGAATTTATGAATTGTTGAAAGAAGGACCTTTCATTTGATAATTCTCTTGATTTTTTTGGAGCAAGGAAAAAATCATACATGATTGTTTTTTTATATACTTTTTGACCTAAAATTGACCTCTGATTTTGCCAATGATCTATCTGATAGGATCATTTGGCACTATACTTTCCTATAAACATGCATTGTTCCTTTCTATGATGCACAAAACTAATAAAATATAAAAAGGAAATGCTAACACCTATAATTCAATAAAAATGTTATGCAAATGATATGCAAATTAGCTAATTTACCTCATTTATTATGTGCAATTTATAAGCCAATTTCAGCTATTGGAAGCTTTAAAAATACTCATATTTATTTAGGATATACTGAAAGTCTTGTAGAAACTTACTTTTGTTGATGCCTTTAGGAATTCTCAGTGAAAATGGTACTCAAAAATGGTTCAGAGCATCAGTAATCATGTTGCCAAACTTGGTATCTTTCAGTAACAGTTGGCACTGCATATGAAATGTCAACAAATTTGTTCAAATACAGGAAAATCCTTAAAAGAAATACAATTTCAACTGTTTCCAAGGAAATACAGGGGTTGGGGTGGGGTGGTGGTTCTGGCCTATTCATATTGGGAGGGGGACCAGAGATAATGCCATTTCCCCAAAATATGGCCCTCTTCCAGGATCCAAATTGCTTCAAAGAAAATAAGTTCCCCCTACATAGGATAGCTTGGCCCCCACCATGAGACTGCTTGGCCCCCCACCATGGGTCTCTTGCCCCAACATGTGTCCCTTTCCAACAACATGGGACCCTTTCCCCTTAAAATTCTAATCCTACTCCACTGCACCACAACCTCACAAAATGGAATCGAGAATTTGCGAAATAGGTATATGGGCACTGTTGCACTACAAATTAAAGATTGATCAATCTGTAAAGTTTCATCCAAAATTACAATAATAAAGACAATTCATGTTAAACATGTCGGATTTTAGTAACCTATTTACTTGTTTATAATCCTTAAAAGTAAATAATCCCAGCTAAATTGCACTATTTTTGCTTAATTTTGAGCAAATCAGAACTAACGTTAGCTATGCCTAATGTTAAGCCTAACGAGTAACATTCATTTTAGTAAGCATAAAGTTTGAAAAATGCACTGACGATTTTGGAAATTTGAAAAAATCATTTCACCTGGTTCTGATAATCTTTAGGCCTCTTCTGGGTTAGGTCCATGTACTAAAAGATCTCCATCACTGGCGATAAGCCTCTGACAGTTCCTAATCCTCAGTTTTCCTTTCAAACAAGATTTTGAATACACATTCGTCTGTCGTCCCAACGTAAATGTCAAAAAGTATAAAAATAACTCGAGTGACAGAGCTCTAAATCGTTTTAGCAATAATTGAGGGGTATATTTCTAATTGCAGCAATCCATGTGAAAGCACATTGTTTTCGCTACAGAATGGTGTTTGAAATTTTTATCACGATATAGGGGTGGATCACACAATTTTTTAAGAAAAAGGGTAAAGTAAAAAAATTGGCAAAAATCACAACATTTTACATATTTTACAAATGATTAAAGAATTATGACCAGGTATGAGCAAAATTTGTTTAGATTTGGACAATATAACTTGTCTACATATTATCTCTAAAAAGAAAATATCTAATTTATTTTCTAAGCAATTTTTGTACATTTTTGAAAATATGCATTTTTGTGACATTTTAAACAAAAAAGTGAAATTTCTGAATGTTTGGACAAAATTTACCCAAAAAAGTGAGTGTAGACCCCCCACACCCCCTCCCCGCCCAATTTTTTTTTATCTTTATGAAAGATCTTTGCAATAAAACTATTTGCACCCTATAGGATTTTGGTAAGGTCCCGATATTATCGCCGCATGGTAGAGTAAGGGTTAAAGAGAAACAAATAGGCATGTATGAAATAACAATGATCTTACCACATTTAACCATGCAATGTAAATCTTTCTATCTGTGTGATCTGCCATACAGCTGGCAAACATCAATCCTAGCTTACAACGAGTAAATAGTTACAATATTTCAGAATAATCCAAAGCAATTACACCAAAACTAAAATATGTATGGATGGATAAACAAACAAGATGGATATTTGAACAAGATGCATATGACATTTTTTTTAAAAGGCACTATGAAATCATAGTTAAAGGATTAGCTAAGTAGTAAGCAAGTGCATCATATATGAAAGAGAACTTCACAAAATATGGTAAAGGAAGCATGCAAAATTTAACTCCTGGTTTTGCATATTCAAGCTCAAAGTTCAAACTTAGGCAATATTCCAGTTTTCTATTCAATCTTGTCTAGAGATGTTTAAAATTTATTCCCATTATAAGTTTTTCAAAAAAAATTGGTTCAAATCCCAATGGATGTGCCAGGAAAGTAGTAAATCAGAATTCAGTAGCAGGTAATTATAATTTACAACCGGACGAAAAATCAAAGAAAACAATTCAATTAGTGAAAATGTTAAATCTATTTTCTTCACAATACATTTACAATTATTACAAAAGTAATGATGAGGGCTCCAGATCTCTTTATCAGTAGACTTTTACACCAGTCACTTCTACATAAATAAAGAAGAACTTTACACTGGAATATCTTTTAACAGAACAAGATACCAAAGTAATCTTTTCACCTTTTGTTTCTTTTAAAATCCTCTTTCATAAAAGATAAAGTGGCTTGACCACTGAACTAATCCTTTAATTTGCAAAATATGAATCTGATTAAAGGAGTTTTAAAAATGAGGTGAGTTACCAATATAAAGGATACATGTTGATAATCCATTCGTTCACATTCTTAAAGACCTTCCTGGCATCTAAACACAAACAAAAATACAATAAATGTTTAGTTACAGAGCCGGGTTTATATCTTAGTTACATCTGACAAGAAGTTATCAATTTCCCTGTGGGTGGCATTCATGCTGAAAAGTTTCTCTTTAAGTCTACACGCACCCAACACCTGAGTTAATCCTGAAAAATCATGTATAAAAATTACCAACCCAACTTCCTGTTCAGTGTATTGTGTTTATACTCAAAACAATGATTGTTTACCTGCCATTCCCATGCACACCACAGCCAAGTAACCCAAGCTTATTCATGTGTATCAGATTACAGAAAGCCACTGCTGAGTAATCAATACACTTTTGTGATTAAAATCACTTATCTGTGTTAGGTGTCTTAGTGGGAGAAATTTGTTTGCAAACTATTGATAAAATACCTGTGTATCATATGTCTGAGGTGATGTGTGTATTAACTGTGAATGATTGATGGACCATTTCTCCTCAGGAAAGATATTGCTTTAGATCTATGGACAAGTAGCAAGTTACTTGAGCTTAACTAAACAAAAATATGCTATAAACCATTAAAATAGCAAATATTTTATCAAAATCTGTAACAGATTAAAAATTTATCAGCATTTTGAATTTAAGGCCTAATTATAGTAAATTGTGAACATTTTTGTATAGATTTATGACGGCAAATCAATATTGATCAACATGTTTCATTCACTTTGTTCTAATCAATTTTTTTCAAAACAAATTGCTTACTGCATTGAATTTGGTATTGGTTGGTGGAGCAAAACATGATTGGAAGGGGGAGGGGGAAAATCTTTTTCAATAAAAAAAAAAACAATGATTAGTAAATCTTTTGACGGGGCAAGTGTTCACCTTGCCCCGACGGCAAGTGTACAATTTGCCCCTACAGCAAGTGTACACCTTGCCCCTACGGCACGCCACCCATGCAGATGTTAAAGGTCCTATCCATGGGCAGCCATGAGCTCTCATCTGCTTTCGCTATGAAACCAGGGATAAACACCTGCCATATGAGCCTAATGGTTCAGATGGCTATAACTTAACTGTATACCTTTAACTCAGCTTGACATGTTTACAGATTTTCTATCTTCCCCTATGATATGAGAGTATGATATAGAGTATAATTTCCCTAAATGATCAAAATCTTCATGACTAAGATCTATAAAATTATTAATTTCAAATTGAGAAAACACTTCCTGGTAAAATTCCCTAAGATAAAACATGTTATGCAAAAGAACCTATTTATAAGGAGCAAAGGAGGCATGAGGATATGAGGCACATCTCTGACCTGCCTTTTCACTATAATCGCTCCTCAGTGTCTCCCTTCCCTCCTAATCAATCTCCTAGCTTATTCTGTTTAAATTTCCTCATTCACGTACTCTTAAATGAACTCAAATACAAACATTAAATAACCTAATCCCATAAAATCCCTTTAGTTGAATAATGGACTCAACTTTTTAGAAATAGATACAGTGCACTCTGCAACATCTGTGCAGGGTGTGACCTTATCTTTGCAGTATGTGACATTTATGTAGCATGTAATGATATATATATATACATATATATGTATATTTATATATATATATATATATATATATATATATATATATATATATACATACATATATAGATACATACATACATACAAACATACATACATACATACATACATACAAACATACATACATACATACATATATATATTATATTTATATATTCATATACATATATAAATATATATATATATATATATATATATATATATATATATATATATATATATATATATATATATATATATATATATATATATATATATATATATATATATATATATATATATATATATATATATATATATATATATATATATATATATATATATATATATATATATATATATATATATATATATATATATATTAATATGCAATCAGATTGCAACCGAGGATAGGAAGGAAGGGAGTTCAGGTCGCCGCACATTTTTTTTTTTTTTTTTTTTTTTAATGGCTGGTACGAAAACTCACACGAACCGAATCCCGTTTAAGGGCGAAATTCCTTCTCCTCGGAAGGATGAAAGACCTCAAGAGTGGGAAGAACTAAAACATAGTAAACCACGGCGAGTACAGTCAAACCGAACAAGGCACCATTCGTTGACAAACGGAGGCAAACCTCGAAAGAACCTGGCGAAAAGCCCAAAAACAAGCCAACGGAAGAGCGTTTGGACACACAAAAACGCCACAAGCCACACGGATTCGTCCACGAGAGCGGAACGGCGAAAACTCACGATTGGAGGCAGCGTGTACCAGCAATTGAAGAAATCCGGACAAGGAAAAAATTCGTTAGCGCCTAACCCGTAAGATATATATATATATATATATATATATATATATATATAAATAACCCTAATGGAGATGCAAGTAATCAAGAGAGAGAGAGAGATGTAGGATGTGACATCATATATGTAGGATGTAACGATATATTTGCAGGATGTGACATTGTTTGTAGGATGTGATGATACATTTGTACGATGTAACATTGTATGAAAGATGTGTCAATATAGTTGCAAGGAGTGACAGCTTTGTAGAATGTGATATGCTTGCGGGATGTATGATGTATTTGCATGTGACATGCTGAAAAGATATGATGATATATTTGCAGGGTGTGACATTTTATGTAGGATGTAATGATATATTTGCAGGATGTGACATTGTTTGTAGGATGTGATGACACATTTGTACGATGTAACATTGTATGAAAGATGTGTCAATATAGTTGCAAGGAGTGACAGCTTTGTAGAATGTGATATGCTTGCGGGATGTATGATGTATTTGCATGTGACATGCTGAAAAGATATGATGAGATATTTGCAGGGTGTGACATTTTATGTAGGATGTAATGATATATTTGCAGGATGTGACATTCATGTAGGATGTAATTATATATTTGCAGGATGTGACATGTATGTAGGATGTGATGATTTATTTGCAGTATGTGACATGTATGTAGAATGCCATGATGTATTTGCAGGCTTTGACATCTTTGTAGGATGTTATGATATATTTGCAGAGTGTTACATCTTTGTAGAATGTAATGATATATTTGCAGGATGTGACATGTTTGTAGAATGTAATGATATATTTGTAGGATGTGACATGTATGTAGAATGCCATGATGTATTGCAGGGTTTGACATCTTTGTATAATGTAATGATATAGTTGCAGGGTGCTACATCTTTGAAGAAGGCAATAATATATTTGCAGGATGTGACATCTTTGTCAAATGTAATGATATATTTGTAGGATGAGACATGTATGTAGATTGCCATGATGTATTTGCAGGGTTCTACATCTTTGTAGTATGTAATAGTTGCCTAGCTTATCAAATGCATCTATCTGTTTAAAAGAACACCACATGTCAAAAAGATTTTCTTTTAGACCTGCAAATTCTACATTAAGAATTTTTGGCGCTTAGACCCCTCCAACCTGACACCCCCAATTTTCTCAACATCGGGGTAATCCACACCATTCAACCCGAGAGACTCCTCACAATTCACTGACTAGCATCCAGCTATTGTTACATCATACACAACACAGGGGTAATATATGCCTTCTTAACTGACAACATCTTCATAGTCTATTTACAGTTCACTTGTTAGCAACCAGTTACTGTTCCACTGTACACAATAGGTCATTCATCTGGGGCTCAAATCACATAACTGTTGTTCAATGATGCAAATTAGATTAGTCCTTGGCTGAGCCTAAATATACATATACATTATATGCTTGGGAGGACTTTCATACATGTCTACAGAAACCTGGGTTCAAGCCTGGGTTGGGTAGACATGAATGATTGATAGACCATTCTTTGTAAGAATGGTTATTTAATCATGCAGGATGTGACATTGTTTGTAGGATGTGATGATACTTCGCAGGAGTGGCACCTTGTAGAATGTGGTATATGCTTGCAGGATGTGACATCTTTGTAGGATGGAATGGTATGACATTTTATGTGAATGAATGATATATGTTGTTTTGTAATGATGATATACTTTCAGATGACATTTTATGATGATATATTTTGCAGGATGTGACATCTTTGTACTGAATGATGATATGCTTGCAGGATGTGACATCTTTGTAGGATGTGATATATTTGTAGGATGTGACTTTGTATGAAAGATATGATGATATATTTGAAGGGTGTGACATCTTTGGAGAATGTGATATATTTGCAGGGTTTGTACACTTTTTTTGCACTGATCACATCACATATATTCTTGATTATTTGTGGATAGTGGTCTGTTTGTCAACATAACACATATCTTGCAGGGTGAACCATTAAAATGACCAATGCTTGCAATCACAGAGTCCTGAGTTCTATCTCATAATGGTCTGCAATCATAGTTCTGCAACTGCTTTATCAAAAGGCCGCAGACCTCTGGATATAATACAACTCGGTAAACAAACAAAAACTTACACCTACCATTCTTGCGTTCCAATTCTTTGACAGAGTCTTTTAAGAGACTGATTCTCTTGAAGTCGGATTCCATATCATGCACAACTTCTGTGACCTCCTCTTGCCAGTCTTTTAACACCTTGGCTTTATCTCTAGCCTCATAGCGCATCAAGTAGCTCTGCCATATTGCATTGTATTTATCCAAGGTTCTCTGGTACTGGACCCTGTGATAAATAAAATATTGCCCCTAAAAATGTCAGTCAGTTTTACATGTATGTTTAACATTTTAAAATTATTTTAAAACTTTTAACTGAATATTTTTGGAAATTTCTTCAAATAGAAATTGAAATTTAAATCATTTACTAGATTCGGTTTTTCTACTCTCCTGACATATCCAATGGTTTTTAATCTCTGGAAATAATACAATAAAATATATAAAGACTTTGAAGGAAAGGTCTATGGTTTGGTTTGGTTTGTTGATGTTTAATGGCACCGCGACAGTCAGAGTTACATGTGCCAACCTTCTATGGTAGCCTTTCTACACTAGTGATTTCTACACAGACGAGATAAAGCTTGAATAGGCCTATCTCTTTAATGGAATAAGACAATGAGGAAGTTCCTTTACCAGTTTGTTTCTTTTAGTCCTCTTTAAAAGTCTTTTTCCATAGAAATAAATAGAAGTTGACCACTGAGATTGTACTTTAAATTGTAAATTAAAATTAACCCAAACTAACCCAAACTTTATACATAAAATAATTTATCATTAAGTTATTTTTTGCATGTGTATCTATCATAGATACAGCAAAGAGGTGCAGTGACCCAGTGGTTAAAGAGTCATGCTGGTATGTGAAAGTACCAGGTTCGATTCCTGTTGTGAGCATGTCCTTGAGCAAGACAATTTATTCTACTTACTCCAAGTCCACTTAGATGTTAAATGAGCACTACTGGGGAGTTAACCTGTTGTGGTGTTGAATGTCCCATCCAGAGCAACCCATAAGACAGCTATGCCATAGGAAGTAATGGCTCGAATGGATTTGACTAACTTTTTAAACTATTATTGCCATTCACCTAACTTTTGGAACTCATGAAAGTTACACATTAGTTGTTCTGCTCCTTAAAGTTTCAAACAGTCAGACCCGACCTGATAAATAACCAGGTCGGGTCAGACTTTTCCTCTTTATTTTCTTTATTCTGAAAACCTTAGTTGTTGTGGAAGTTGGTGCTGAGTATAATATTAGCAATGGATGAAGTCCTTATTGTGTGATTATTTTAATTAAGATAAAGTGGTCTCACTATTTGCTACAGTAAGTTTGTGGTTATGATTTGCTGGAACAAATTTTTAAGGAGAACGACAAGTCATGATGTGTTTAACATAAGCAATGACAACACTTACCTCTGAGTGCTTGACTTCTCCTTCATGTTTGTCAACTTCAACTGTAAGCTGTCCCCGTGGTGAGTAAGAATGCCAAAGTGCTTCTTCAAGCTGGAAAATACAGTCATATTTTTTTCATAGAACAAAGAATTTATAATTTAAAGATATATGTGTGGAAACTTAACAATATTGGTCAGATTTTACAAGAAAGGTTGAAATATTAAAATTAATAGCAGTTAAGATACAGTAAGAAAAAAGTGTGTGTGTGGGGAGGGGGGAGGGCGGAGGGATAATACCGGTGGTAGCTTGAAATTCAACCATTCAGCTACCAAGAAAAACCCCAATTTATATCTATGTTAACTTCTTTTCAAGTCAATTAAATCAAATCAAATTAAATTTATTACACTTCAATTTATTATACTTCAATTTATTTCAATTTAATACATTTCAATTAAATTTATTTCACTTTAATCAAATCTACTCAATTTATTACACTTCAATTCAATTTATTTCAATTTATTACATTTCAATTCAACTGAAGCCACTGCAGAAATGGCACTGGAGCCAACTCTTGTACAGGTGCAAAATTACCCTTTACTCTACCAGGGGTTTAAAAAATGTGAGTCAAATTTTCATAAGTTTATTTTTCATATGAATTTTTCACAACTTTCCTTTCATGACAAGTTTGGTTTTATTGGAAGCTAAGATATTGATTTTTTGAGTAATGAAAGCAATTTTAGGAAAAATTGGACAAATATATGTAAATTAAGCATTCATTTGCTAAATTCGGTCAAGAAATAGGCCAATCTTTGAACGAGTTTAATTTCTTGTGAATATATAAAATACAAGAGTTTTGTATTACATTTTTAAATTCTTTATCAAATTTCTTTTTCAATGAAGCTAATCTACGATTTTTAGCTAGAAGGGAAAGATGAGAGCCAAATGACCCCTGAAAATCGCAGCAGAAAATTATAATGCAGTAGTCTCACCGGAGGCTCGAACCTGGTGCGCTCGTGTAGTATGCATTGATAATCGCTACACTATAGTCATTTCTTACTCAAAGGTGAATTTTAATTCTTATAGCTTTGGAACAATATAGAGGGAAATTTCAAGCAGCTTAGAATGGCAGTTGAACAAAGCATGGGCAATGTATGGTTTTGGTATATAATTGTTTTTTTATATAGTGTCAAAAATGGCAAAAATTCATGAAATTTTGAAGAAATTTCCCCAGAAAATTACAGATAGGTATCCCCAGAAAATTACAGATAGGTAAACCAGAACCATAAGGTTTTGTGGTTCCGATGTTTGTTTGTTTTTTTCATTACCTGATTGATTTGCAAAATTTGTATTAAATGTCATGTCATTGCCTATCATGAAATATTTGTTCTGTGATATTTATTCATAAGCCACACCTACCATGCAAATCAATAGAAAGGTTGACAACATTAGCATTTGCACAATAATTAACAACATTGATAACAGTAAGCATGATGCAAAAACGGTTGCTCATTTATTATATTTTAAGAATTTGTCAGTAACCGTGCCTACTCATTAATATTCATGACATCACTACCACAACATTAGATCATATGTACAGACCATGACCCATCTGTGTACCTGATGTAGCATAAATCTGATATATGGTGATTGATGCGAATCCTTAATTTTGTCAGCACAGGACTTAGACCTTGAGTCAGTAACTACTACATTACCTTGGGTTGCCTTTCTGAAATCGCAAGTGCCTTAGAGGAAGTTTCATTTTGTTTCTTCCTTACCAATTTTCAACAATTCGAAATCAAATGGCCTTTCTTGTGACAATTAGCCACAAGTTGGTCCATTGGGGTTAACTTTATCTGCGTTGACATGGTCGCTTTTTGCACGACTTGAATTTGGCTGTGTTTTTTTTGTACTTCCACCAGATGATTTTAGAGAAGTGGGGGAGGATGGCCTACCTGGGTTTGGACTACCAAACTTTTTGAAGTGTTCCTTTGTATGAATTTAGGGTGCCTTTGTCAATAAGTGAATAATCATCTGCAATAACAGCTGCCTTACTTAAATCATAAACCTTTTGTTCATCCAGATTAACTTTTGTATCACCGTGAACACACTTCTTAATTTCTTCTACAAGAACTAGTTGCCTAGCTTATCAAATGCATCTATCTGTTTTAAAGAACACCACATGTCAAAAAGATTTTCTTTTAGACCTGCAAATTCTACATTACGAATTTTTGGCGCTTAGACCCCTCCAACCCGACACCCCCAATTTTCTCAACTTCAGGGGTAATCCACACCATTCAACCCAAGAGACTCTTCACAATTCATTGACTAGCATCCAGCTAGTGTTACACCATACACAACACAGGGGTAATCTATACCTTCTTAACTGACAACATCTGTATAGTCTATTCACAGTTCACTTGTTAGTAACCAGCTACAAGTACACTGTACACAATAGGTCATTCATCTGGGGCTCAAGCTACATAACTGCTGTTCAGTGATGTGAATCAGATTAGTCCTTGGCTGAGCCTAAATATAAATATACATTACATGCTTGGGAGGACTTTGTGCAAAACCCATGAATGATTGATGGAACATTCTTCATAAGGATGGTTATTTTCTCATGCTGTTTCCAGCAAATTATAAATTTCTGTCTATATGCTTCAAGTTCAGGCACTAACTCATATGCACTAAGAACTGCCTTATTAACAGCTTCACAGACAATGTAGAATAAACTTGTCAGGTAAGCTTTTCCAACAAATACAATTTGTATCAATAATGACCTTTGATCACTTGGCCACTCAAGTTGTTCAGCCATTCATTTCGAAATGATTTAAAAATTTGTCAACACTATCTCTCTGAGCTTAAACTCTATTTTTTTAATCTTCCTCTTTCTGAATTTGAAGATGCATCTGTTTCAGATCTTACTCTTTCTGTATTTGCAGCTCTGGTTTCTTCAACTCTACAGCGCTGTCTAGTGATGAGATGGATACATTTAGGTCTTCAAGACAAGCCTCCAACAACATAAATTCATCAAGCCTGAATTCAACAATTAATCTTTGAATTGATCTTTTTGCATGTTACTTTTGAAATCAATGTTGAAGTGTTTTGCCACCTCAACTATTTTTGTTTTCTTTAAGGAGTTCAACTTCTCAACAGTGGGCAAAGCCACAAACTTATCCAATTCAAATGGCATTTTGAAAAGAACAAAATTAACAGTTTTCAAAACTTGAAAATATAATATTAAAATCTTTGAACTTGCAGGATATTCAATTCTCGGACACAGGCCCCCAAATTGTATTATGGAGTAAACTAACAGAAGAATACCAGAAGATCAAATTAAGATCAGTGATTGTAAAATTGAACCCGGTGTATTCAAAATTTCTAAGACTTCTTTCAGTTAATAATATACAATATACTCTTAATGTTAGCCTACTTAAATATCCTAACCTGATACTGTGATAGTAAAGATGATGAGCTATCTCTCTGATCTCTCTTTGGGTAACAGCTGGTATTTAGCTAAGTCCTTTATTATTCAAATATATTAATGATCTAGTTCCGTGGCAATAATAACATTGATCAATGTGATGATTTCTCTTTAGGTTTTAAGTCTGTCAGAATCTATGATTTATAACATCTGTAAGACGCACTTTTTATGATATATCTCGGCAGACAGTTTTAGGCAAAGATTCTCTTTGATAATCAATCCTCAAACAGCAGTCAACGAAAATTCAAGTTGACTTTAAAAAACATCCATACTGTGAATGAAGGCAGCAATTCTCGATGTAAGACGACAGTATAGACAAAAGTTAAATGTAAAATTCATGAAACATCCAAAATATTCTTGAAAACAACTGCATATATAGATAATTTGCAAATTCTATTTAAAGAAATAGGCGCAGCAGGGCGTAGTCCTCTGATTAATGCTTTTTTTTTTTTTAAATTGACAATGCTCCAAATCGAGAAGAATGCATCAACAGGTCAGCATGAGTCACTGTATGAGATCATCATATAATTTCCATGAACTGCACCAACAGTTACTGAATCATAGTGTTATTGCAAACTTTTTGTCTCCTTCAAGAATGTAGTTGATATGTTGTGAAAAGACGCATGTAATAAATGTATCGTTCTTGAGATATCACGTTTATGAGGTGGCCAACACACATACATACATATATACATACACGCACATACATATACACACACACGCCATCATGACCGCATAGGTTCCTGATGTTATTGCATCGGAATCAAAAATTTGACCAGAAATCAATACTGTTATGTCTTAGGACTTGCGTATTTGATTTTGAAGCAAAATTATAATCTTGATGTTTTGTAAAATTTAAAAAAATACATTGTTCTTAATTTTTTTAAAGCAATTTTCGAGTTTTACTCATTTTTAAGCTACTTTTTCTTAAAAATCTTAATATAACTCCGATAAAAAAGTTACATTTTGTGAAAGAAATATTTGAGTACTTTTAAATGATACTAAGATTACTCATACAGAAAACTTTGGGAAGGTCCCAATTTTATTTTTAGACAAAGGTGGTTTGAAAACTCACCGCATGGTAGAGTAAGAGTTAATTAAAGAAGTTTGCCATACCTATCCAAATTTTCTTTATTTAGTCGGAACTGTCTATGTAATGTTTTGGCATCTTCGTCAAATTTAGTAAGGTCCTGTTCAATATGCTGCATGGCATCTTCTTTCACTTGAATCATTGCTTCCAAAGCTATAAAAACAATTATGTAAATGGAAGCATAAACCCTCTTGAAGAAACTTAGGAAACATGAAACAAAATTTTACATTCCCACAGAATTAATTGTAAAATTTCCCACGGTTCTGCATGAATTGTTGAAAATCTTCCCCAAAAAATTGTGACAGAAATAATATTAATGTAGTAACTTTATCTTTATATGCTTTCCTCTTTCACAATTTAATGTACTATTTATTACACAATTACAAGGAGGACATTTTTAGAGAACATATTTACCACATATTGCTTTCAAAATAAATCTTAAAAACAAAATTATATCATTCTTTTATTAAAAAAAACCTTCTTTCCTCGAAGTCCTGTTTTCTCACGGTTATAACCACAGGAAGCGTATATTTTTCCAGGTCTGCATCTCCATCCAAGAAGCAATATCCTTCCTTAGGAGAAATGGTCTGGCAATCATTCACAGTTAATGCACACATCACCCCAGGCATATGATACACAGATATTTGTATCACCAGTTTGTAACAAATTTCTCCCACTAAGACACCTAGCACGTAAAATAGAATCTTTCTCATACAATATCATACCTCCTTTTTTTCAGTAAGATCTAAAATAGAATCTTACTAATACAATACCATACCTCCTTTTTTTCAGTAAGATCTAAAATAGAATCTTTCTCCTACAATATCATACCTCCATTTCTCAAGTAGGATCTAAAACAGAATCTTTCTCGTACAATATCATACCTCCATTTCTCAAGTAAGATCTAAAATAGAATCTTTCTCCTACAATATTATACCTCCATTTCTTAAGTAGGATCTAAAATAGAATCTTTCTTGCACAATATCTTACCTCCATTTTTCAAGTAAGATCTACAATAGAATCTTTCTCGTACAATATGGGGCCTTCATTTCTCAAGTAAGATCTATAATATAATCTTTCTTGTACAATATCATACCTCCATTTCTCAAGTAAGATCAAAAATAGAATCTTTCTCGTACAATATCATACCTTTATTTCTCAAGTGAGATCTATAATATAATCTTTCTCGTACAATATCATATCTCCATTTCTCAAGTAAGATCTAAGATATAATTCTTCTCTCCTACAATATCATATCTCCATTTCTCAACTAAGATCTATAAAGAATCTTTCTCGTACAATATCATATCTCCATTTCTCAAGTAAGATCTAAAATAGAATCTTTCTCCTACAATATCATACCTCCATTTCTCAAGTAAGATCTAAAATAGAATCTTTCTTGCACAATATCATACCTCCATTTTCAAGTAAGATCTAAAATAGAATTTTTCTTGTACAATATCATACCTTCATTTCTCAAGTAAGATCTAAGATATAATTTTCTTGTACAATATCATATCTCCATTTCTCAACTAAGATCTAAAATAGAATCTTTCTCGTACAATATCATACCTTTATTTCTCAAGTGAGATCTATAATATAATCTTTCTCGTATAATATCATATCTCCATTTCTCAAGTAAGATCTAAGATATAATTCTTCTCGTACAATATCATATCTCCATTTCTCAACTAAGATCTATAATAGAATCTTTCTCGTACAATATCATACCTCCATTTCTCAAGTAAGATCTAAAATAGAATCTTTCTCGTACAATATCATACCTCAATTTCTCAAGTAAGATCTAAAATAGAATCTTTCTCGTACAATATCATACCTCCATTTCTCAAGTAAGATCTAAAATAGAATTTTTCTTGTACAATATCATACCTCCATTTCTCAAGATCTAAGATATAATTCTTCTCGTACAATATCATATCTCCATTTCTCAACTAAGATCTAAAATAGAATCTTTCTCGTACAATATCATACCTCCATTTCTCAAGTAAGATCTAAAATAGAATCTTACTAATACAATACCATACTCCTTTTTTTTCAGTAAGATCTAAAATAGAATCTTTCTCCTACAATATCATACCTCCATTTCTCAAGTAGGATCTAAAACAGAATCTTTCTCGTACAATATCATACCTCCATTTCTCAAGTAAGATCTAAAATAGAATCTTTCTCCTACAATATTATACCTCCATTTCTTAAGTAGGATCTAAAATAGAATCTTTCTTGCACATATCTTACCTCCATTTTTCAAGTAAGATCTACAATAGAATCTTTCTCGTACAATATGGGCCTTCATTTCTCAAGTAAGATCTATAATATAATCTTTCTTGTACAATATCATACCTCCATTTCTCAAGTAAGATCAAAAATAGAATCTTTCTCGTACAATATCATACCTTTATTTTTCAAGTGAGATCTATAATATAATCTTTCTTGTACAATATCATATCTCCATTTCTCAAGAAGATCTAAGATATAATTCTTCTCATACAATATCATATCTCCATTTCTCAACTAAGATCTATAATAGAATCTTTCTCGTACAATATCATATCTCCATTTCTCAAGTAAGATCTAAAATAGAATCTTTCTCGTAAATATCATACCTCAATTTCTCAAGTAAGATCTAAAATAGAATCTTTCTCGTAAAATCATACCTCCATTTCTCAAGTAAGATCTAAAATTTTTTCTTGTACAATATCATACCTCCATTTCTCAAGAAGATCTAAGATATAATTCTTCTCGTACAATATCATATCTCCATTTCTCAACTAAGATCTAAAATAGAATCTTTCTCGTACAATATCATACCTCCATTTCTCAAGTAAGATCTAAAATAGAATTTTTCTTGTACAATATCATATCTCATTTCTCAACTAAGATCTAAAATAGAATCTTTCTCGTACAATATCATACCTCCATTTCTCAAGTAAGATCTAAAATAGAATTTTCTTGTACAATATCTACCTCCATTTCTCAAGTAAGATCTAAATATAATTTTTTCTTGTATCATTTCTCATAAGATCTATACTCTTTCTCATACAATATCATACCATTTCTCAAGTACAATCTAAAATAGAATCTTTCTCGTACAATATCATACCTCCATTTCTCAAGTAAGATCTAAAATATAATCTTTCTCGGTCTGACTGTTTGAAACTTTAAGGAGCAGAACAACTAATGAAGTAAGATCTAAAATAGAATCTTTCTTGCACAATATAATACCAAAATCTTAAAATACCAAAATCTTTTTAACAAAAACTGAATAGAAAATAGAAACAAAATATCATTAATGCATAATTTTTAGAAAATACCTCACAAACCGAGCTGGCCCATGGCTTACAAAAAAACACAGGACACCAGGAGATAAATTTAGGTCATAGATATCTGCCGTTTATTCAGACCACTCCAAAAAAAGAAGAAGGAAAAAAACCTCTAATAGAGCATATACAACTTTACTCGCCCAAGCTTTCTTCTATCAGCTATCGATCAGATAGTAATTCTCCTGTTGCCTATACTAAGATCACTAAACTACACTCCTTAAGCTTACAGATTGCCAATCTGACCTGGCTACTTACTTTGAATTTTTGGGTGGGTTTCCCAATCATGTAATTAGAATCAGCCAACCAAATTCTAATAACCAAAGGTTCACACAGGTCATAGCGTCCCATAACCCAATTCAACCAATCATGAAATCCCTTACCTGCAACTTGCTGATTTTCCTTTTCCAGTACTTGTGCATCTCTCTTGTTTTCCAAGTCTGTTTGCACAAATGAAAATATCATCAGCTTCTAAGATGCTTGGTACAATTTGTGTTGAATGAAAAGTATGTCACTCACATCCAGATGCCAACCTAGAATGCTTCATACATTTCTTACAGATCTACGGACATGTAGCAACAATTTAAAATTACTTGGAAGAATAAATTCAACTAACTATGAAAACAGCAGAAAGTTTTACTAAAATGAATTAGAAATTGATCAATTTACATAATTTTGAAATTGTAAGGCTTTACAAGTAAACCTATTAACTTATTGTTTTTCCATTTTCCACAAATGTTATTTGAATGGCAGCAGTTGAATAATGCAGAGAGGTTTGGAACCTCCATCATACCCTCTATTAAAATCTAACAGCCCTAAGAAAACAGCCCGATGATTTTCAGTGACTGAAATTTAGGACAAAAATTTAAAGAATTGCATTAAATATTTTGAGCTGTCCTCTCTTTAATACATCACAACTTTTGCATACATTAAGAATTCTTCAAAGTTTGATCAGCCAGACCTCAGAAAGTACAGATGCTTTTGACATAATTCAAAACTTATGTTCAAAACTTATGTTTAAAACTTTAAGCCTGCTCTGTTTCATTAAAATCTCTACCTCTCCATATACCTTGAAACAGGAACAAAAACAAGATTCATTCATCACAGAGGCACTGGCGTGTCCAAGGCGGGAGGGGGCAGGGGGAGCTATTTGAGGCTTAGCACACTAAAAAATGCCATAGCCCCCCCCCCCCTCCGTTTTTGTTTTGTTTTGTCACAGCCATCATAACTAACTGATATAACAAATAAACCAAATACAAAACAGATGTTGGCATGTTCTTTTTTCTCATATCGACTGAATTATCATAAATTTTGGACCAAAACTTATAGTTTGCACCAAAATTTCTTAATTTTGGACCAAACATTTTAAATTTTGGTCCAAAAATCTTCAATTTTAAATAAAAAATTCTTCACTATCCTTCAGTTTTGAAGCAAAGCTTTTAACATTCGAACTAAAATTTACAGCATAGAGCCAAAAACTTTCAGATAGGGAGATAAAATTCTTGATATTATCAGGGACATGCTCCACCACCCACCCCAACACAATAACTTTCAAATAGGCCTTTACCTTTTCACCTGATGGGCAATTGCCAACATTTGCCTTGCCAAGGGGCATAGGAGGGGTCACCACTCTAGGGAGCAAGAACTCAAACATTTTCCATATGAAAATTGCATTGGTTAATTTACATTAAATGTTGCTGCTAATTGGAAAATCTTGATTATTCGGAAATTCTTGAATTTTCGGGAATCCTTGAATTTTCGGGAATCCTTGAATTTTCGGGAATCCTTGAATTTTCGGGAATCCTTGAATTTTCGGGAATCCTTGAATTTTCGGGAATTCTTGAATTTTCGGGAATTCTTGAATTTTTGGAAAATCTTAAATTTTCGGGAATTCTTTTTGAATTTACAGGTCTTCTTCTTTAATTTTTGGAAATTCTTCCAGAATTCGAGAAATCTCCTTGCAGTGAATTTACGGGAATTTTGGGGAATTCTTCCTGAATTTTCTAAAAATTGCATTTTGGGGAATTCGTCCTGAATTTTTAAGGAATCTCCTTCAATTTTTGTGAATTGTGATTCTTGGTAGGGAGCTTAGCCCCTTTAAAAAGTAAAGCTAGACACACCCCTGATCACAGGAAGCAAATAATTGTTATGCTGTTTTAAAGGTTTATGGATGTTTATTCGCCAAATTGCTTTGAAATCTTAAAAACCCATGAAATTGTTTCATCCAAATCATTTAAAAATTAGGTTAGTCTTTTACAGTCCACTCCCCCTCCTCATCTCCCTCCCCACCCACAGGAATTTCAGCCCTGTGGCTTACCAATTGTTTGGAGGATCTGATCCAGCTCAGAAATACTGGAATCTGTATCATCCGCAGATGCTAATGATGTCATAGTGACTAGCTGGGTCTAGAAATGAGAACAGAAATTCCAATATTAATAATTCATGCTGGGATAGAACAAACTTTTTTCTCACCTGGCAGTACGAGTTCTCATATACATGAAGCGATATCTTTCCTTAGGAGAAATGGTCCGTCAATCATTCACAGTTAATGCACAAATTACCTCAGACATGATGCACAGCTATTTTTATCACCAGTTTAAAAACAAACTTCTCCAACTAAGACACCTAGCACAGATGAGTTATTTCAATCACAAAAATGCCCTGTGTATTCAGCACTGGATTTCTGTAATCTTATACACATAAATATCTGTGGGCTACTTGGCTGTGGTGTGCATGGGAATGGCAAATAAACAATCATTGTTTGGAGTGGAAACACAATACACTGAACAGGAAGTCAAGTGGGTAATTGTCATACCTGAGCTTTCAGGATAAACTCAGGTGTCTGGTGCTTAAAGAGAAACTTTTCGGCATGTACCAAAATCGCACAGCTTTTTAACTTTAAGTCTACTGATTTGAGTATGAGCCCAGGCAATACATCTTTTTGAGGAACACAACAATTTTCAATATTAAAATCATCTTCCCTTCACTCAAAAATAATACACACTCACTTCAGAATATTTGAAGTTGTAAAAGCTGTAGAGAAATTTCCATGATAAATGGTCAAAATTTGAACACAAAAAAAAGTTCTTTCAAAATTGTGAAAAGTCCATGACTTATCCTTTTCCTTAAAAAATTGTTCCAGCAAATCATAACCACAAACTTACTGTAGCAAATTATGAGACCACTTATCTGTATTAAAATGACCACTCAACCAAACAATAAGAACTTCATTCATTACTAATTTGATACTCAATTCCAACTTCCACAACAACTCAAGACCAACAGGAGCCATTAATAAGGGAAATTTGATCCTAATTATACATGTGGTTTTCCTAAAGAAGAAAAATCTGACATGATCTGCTTATTTATCAGGTCGGGTCTGACTGACTTTAAGGAGCAGAACAACTAATGCCTGCAATGCTGACATACAGTAATTGCATGTGTGCAAAATATTGGACTATCATACATTAGCGTATGCACCCATGCTTATGCTTGAGACTGAGTCTTTGCTCTGGTGAGAGCAGTAGACCTAATAGTAGAACCATAAGTGTGACTATTTCTGTGCGTGTTACCATTTTTAACATACACGGAAACAAAAATGGATCACAATTTTATTTTATTTACCAATTTAGGATATGATCTCAAGGATACTATATTTTGATAGCCACGGGAGACTAGAAAACATATTGAAGTAAAACTGTATGAATTTTCATGTATATTGGTGTTTATTATGATACTGAAATTTTAGGTGCTCTTACTTTTCAGGGCACGTAAATACGTATCAAATTTCATTAAATTTTTCTTCAGCACACCTTTTTATTTTTCACAGGGGATTTCCTATACCTAAAATCAGCAATCTTTTTGGAGTGAAGCTGATGAAGGTATAGGTCTGGTATTCAGTACTATGGCCTATGCTAGTAGCCACCATCTCAGTATGTACAATGCTATACAATATCATGCAGCATCACTAAAACACCTCTCCTTACCTTGTAAAGACGAAAAACATAAGTCCTCCATATTAAGGAGACATTCCTAAATCAAATATTGATTGATATCACTGGGAGTAAAACTTATTGTTAAAAATGTACCAAAAATCGATATTTTCTTGAAGTTTTGGTTCCGTGGTCTTTTACAGTAAAATTCCTGCGTAGAATTGACTTTCGTATGCGAGACCTGGTTATGTGTACACGTGTGTACACAAGTTTGAGAATAAGCATCACCGGCGATCGTGAAATATGCCAAATATTGTGCATGCTAATTTTAAAGGTGTAATTTACATGCTATTGTTCAGAGCATTAAACAAACTGAGAAAAAATTGTCTTTTTTTTGTTTTCCTTTAATTTTTGACCATGTCATTTTTTCTCCAACTTTATAAACTGTAACTGGGAATAAACTGAAGTAAGTGTATGTGATTTTTCAGTGAGATCGGGGGTTGATTTAGATATCTAAAATAAATGTTCCCAAGAAAACATGGGTACTTTTTGTGGAGGTCATGTCAAATCCAATCATCATGATGATCTAGCCGCCGCATTAAAACGCTGTCCAAATTGGGGATATAAATGAAGAATGCAACATCTAACCTCCACTACTTGGAAAAACCCACGAAAGTAATATATTGACTTTCAAGCATAGCAGGATAATTTCCAGAAACGATTGCATGGCTAACAATCATTCAAATTAGTTTAATCACTTATGCGTGAATCGCGTCAAGTAGCTAGGAAACTGTATTCTATAATTTAATGGGTGAGTAAGCAAGTAATGCAAATCTGAAGCGGGACACGTACTATGATCACCCGACCAGTTTTCTGTTAATGATTGGGTGTTTAGGACACATTTTAATGCGGTCCTAGGATCGTAATGATTGACTTTTGCTTTACTGTGTGGCGCATCTTTTTCAATGGCCATTGACACATACTCCAGTCGGTAGATTTTGAGATCTGTTTTATTTGGGTATGTTGACTCATACTGAGGGTAAGGCTAGTAGGGACTAACGTTAGTACTTAGTAGACAGTTAGTACTAGGCCTAGTACGACTATGAGTCACTTCGACATCGTAAAGATAAACTGCTCACTCAGTATGCCCTACATGCTATGCACTACCTGCAATACTGAGTGAGACATCGTTTATACACAAACTTACATTGGGATTGTCATTTTCACCTGTCATATAACCCACACTTTTTAAAAATTATGATGCCTAATCTATTAAAAACAGTACTGGCAAGCTACGAATTTGACTACAATAGTATTATAAACTTGCTAAATACATAAACTCCCTATACACAACAACTAGAACGGTAAATACCGTCATGGTTCGCATGCCCATGCAAATTGACACTCATATCATATGACCCGGCTAATTATAAAAATGGCATCTCACACTATTAAAGTCCCATATGGCATTTCATGTTCAGGTAGTGTATCAGTGGTTGCCATAATTTCCTTGTTTTGTTGCGAGCCTGAGAAGGACAGGGAGGGGGGGGGAGGGAATTCCATGTGCCACCCAAGCAGTTGCCTTTTTTCATAATTTTTGTAGTGCAGGTACAAAAATCCAATCTCTCATATTGCTGGTCTCAAAACAAATTGCATATTTTCATACTGCAGGTAACAAAAATCACTTATTTTTATACTGCAGGTACAGTATCAAAAATCACTTATTTTTATACTGCAGGTATCAAAAATCACCTATTTTTATACTGGAGGTATCAAAAATCACCTATTTTTAAACTGCAGGTATCAAAATCATTAACTGTCATACTGCAGTTATTAACAAAATCTCTCATACTGCAGTCCAATCTTACAATTCTGGGCAGCACATACCTACCACTTTAGGATGGAAGTGCCCCCTCTCTCCTTCTTCTTCCTCCTTCCCGGTTGCAAGTCAGGTAATTGATCCGACAGTTTTGCTGAGGTTCTTAGGAATCTCCTTCTCTTTGGGGTATCTTGCCACATTTTGTTAGTACGACGGGTTAACTGTTTCTACAGTTGCTTCTTTTCATTCCTTTTGTCCAGTCTGGATGGGCTGCATCCTGACTGTGTCACCTATTGTATATGTAACGGTTTGAGTGTTCTCCTGGGCAGATAACGTTCAGCAGCTTCTGCTTTCTTGGTGTCTAGGTGTTGTCATGTGGCTTGTACATTGCCTTTTTCTGGTAGGAGAGTTGAGGTAGTTGCCGGGACGATGGCTTTTGCAACCCATCAATCGTTGGACAGGAGTGTTACCAACACCAACTGTTGGAGTGTTTCTGGAGTTGAGTAGACCTAGATATAAGTCTTCCTTGGATGCACTGCATTTTGTGAATAGCCGTTTGGCAGTCTTGACAGCGGCTTCTGCTGCTCCATTTGACTGACTGTTTCCTGGGCTGGATTTCTCGTGACGAAAATCCCAAGAGCTACTGAAGTTCTGGAACCTTTCGGAGGAATATTAAGGACCTCCATCACTTACTACCACATCAGGTATTCCATGCCTGGCGAAGTGATGCTTCAACTTTGTGATGACAGCTTCTGATGTTGTTTCCGGTAAGAAGTCAACTTCAAAGAAATAGTCAACTGTGATGAGATAAGTCTCGGCCATGAAAAGGAAAACAGATCTGTCCCAACCTTTCCCCATGGTCTGTCAGGGACAGGATGCATATAGAGTGGTTCGGCTGATTGCTTGTCGTTAAAGGTTGAGCATGTGGTACAGCATTCAACTAATTAATGGATTTCTGGAGACATGCAGCGCCAATAAACAAGTTCTTGTGCACTTCTCAAAGATGAGTTAATCCCCAAATGGCCAGCATGTACTTTCACTTTGATATCAGATTTCATCGTTGTTGGAATGATAATCCTTTCTCTATGAAGTAAGATTTCATCTTCAACAGTCAGCTCGTCTCTGTAGCTATAGTAAGGTGTGATGGATGGATCGAGGCCTTTCTTTTTTGCAGGCCACCTCGTGGCTATCACATCTTGAAGCCAAGTTGTCTTTCTGTGTTGCAGCACTGATTTCAGCTAGCTGCGTGCTGTTTATAGGTAGCAATACCACTTCGTTGATGGCTTCTATCTCTTTGGTCCCCTGTGTCATGCATTGGTGCACGTGACAAAGTGTCTGATAGCGCCATCTGATTGCCAGGTCTGTAATAGAGGTCGATGTTGTACTCCTAAGTTTGGAGCAGGAGTGACTGCAACCTCCTTGGTACCTTAGAGAGTGGTTTCTTGATGATTGAAACCAATGGTTTGTGGTTAGTGATCACATGAACATGCCATCCGTACGTGTAGTGATGAAATTTCTTGAGACCATAGCTGATTGCGAGCATTTCCTTTTCTATTTGAGCGTATCACTGCCGGCGAATGCAACCTGTTTTTACCTTCTTGTTGTAAGGCTGAGCCTAAGCCATATTCGCTAGCATCATTTTCTTGTACAGGGTCCTTTTCTGGGTCAAAGAATGCTAGTACTGGTGTGTTTTGAACTTTCTTTTGAATTTGATCAAAGCCTTTCTCTTGACTCTCTGACCACATCCATTTTGTGTCTTTCTTGGTCAATTCTTGGAGAGGCTTTATCGTGTCATGGAGATTGGGAAGGAATTTTGCCATATAATTGACCATCCCAAGATATCGTCTCAGCTCTTTGGACATTTGTTGGGGCTTGCAACAAGCTGATGGCCTTTACCTTCTCTGGATCTGATTGCTAGCCATTCTTGGTGATTCTATGTCCCATAAATATTATCTCATCTAGTCTCAATTCAAGCTTGCCCTTATTCCGCTTGAAGATTTTTTCCTGACATCATCTCAGAAATTCCACCATATCTTTGCCATGGATAATAACATCATCTGCTATGCACACTACTCCTTTAAGCCCATTTAGTGTCTCTACCAACTTCCGCTGGAATATTTCTGATGAAACTAAAAGACCAAATGGAAGTTGTTTCCATCTGTATCTGCCATAGTTGGTCTGGAATGTCATCAGCAGGCTTGATTACTGATCAAGTTGAACATGCCAATATCCTGATGATAGATCTGCTTTTGAAAATACCTGTGATTGTCAAAGTTCATGCAGAGTTTCTTTGAGAATGGGCCAAGTATAGTGTTCCCTTTGTAATGCTTGACTGCGCTTGGTTTAATTAAAAGAAACTTTTGTTTTCTTGGTATAGGTTGTTTTTAATTTGTATAAGCAGTTAGTCAGGCCTCACCTTGAAGATGCTATTCAGGCTTGGAGTCCTTTTTATGAAAAGGATAAGTTCATTTTAAAACAGGTTCAGCGAAGAGCCACTAGACTTATTCCCAATGTAAGGAATCTCTCTTATAAGTCTAGGTTGCAAATTCTTGGTTTGACCACGCTTGAGTTGAGAAGAATACGTGGTGATATGATTCAGGTTTTTAAGTTCCTATTTGGTAGAGATGCTTTGACTTCATGTTATTTCTTGCATGTTTCAGCTAATCCTCATGTGACACGTGGTAACAGTTTGAAGTTGACCAGAGTTCTCATGGATAGATATTCAGCGTTTTAGCTTTTCGCAAAGACTTGTTAATGATTGGAATGGTTTGCCTGTGTGGGTAGTTAGCTCCATTTCTGTTCACTATTTCAAAGTCAACATTGATAAATTCTTTACTAACTCTGGGCATCTCTTTTTTTTTTTTTTGTGGTGGTGGTGTTAGTTTGAGCTTTTTATGGGGTGACTATCCCTTCTTAGCCCGTAATCTTGTTATATTAACACGCCGAAACATCCGATAGAATCAAGCCCATTGTTTATGTTGTATCTTGTTGCACACATTGTGTTCACATACAAAACAGTACTTAGTACAGTTAACAATTAGCACGAGTGGCATCAGAAATCTAGCGATTTACTTTTAACAAACACATTTTTCTTACAAAGAACGGTAAACGGCAGTAATGATCGTTTATCGGTTAATCACATCCCTAATCCGGACACTTATAGAGTAGTGCAAAGATCCATTTGTTAGTGGTAATTTGTATTGACAAATCACGTTTTTCTCTCAAATGAAGCATTTCTTCTTGAATTTGAAAGTGAATACATGAGTATTATAAGAATATGTAAGGGAAAACATGAAAATAAAAATCCATGGGAATATTTCTTTCATGACAACAGAGGTGAAAAGTGTTCCGATAACTTAGGAAATAACAACATCCAGGATGTGCATGGGTCGTGATTTGTTTTCTTCTTCTAAAAATCGGATGTCTGAGTAGAAAGAATTTATATCGTGATTTCCGGCACCTATAAGTATGGAAGGCCAGGATATTTTTGCAGGAATTAAATCCCGTCAAAAATGGCGTTATCTCCTACGAAGCCTAACGTTAATGACCCCCACAGTATGCAGTATGGTTGCCATTTGAAGTGTGGTGTATTAGGAAAAGAAAACAAATCAGAGCGACAGATTTTTAAATAAAGTGACTTTAAAAATTTGTTATCGTTAAGTGGTCTTGGTGACTCTCGTGCACGTGAAATACATGTTGGCTTTATTCACTATCACAGCATTCAATGGGAGCTCAGCCTTTTAATTCTAATGGGTCTGGCTCATAAATTTCGTGGAACCAGTTTTAAGTGTGTTAGGCCTACTGCAAATTTCCCAACAAATTATCCTCAATCCAACAGGTAGGCCTAAGCGACTTTACTTACATTTTGTCTTGTCAGATTATTACCAAAGTGCCATGCGGTGTTTCAAAATGAATCGAATGTTCCGCATTCTTTCAAATTAAGCTCGATAACACAATGATTTGTGCAAGCTGCCAAGCACGAACATCCAGTGCTGTAGGCCTACTTAGGATAGGCTAACGTTAGTATGATTACGAATCTTCAAAGGCTCCTGGTACTCCACTGCACTCCTTCGCCCTAAGTCTCTGTTGTGATCTGATAGTGTTGTAACATGGAGGTGGTCAAAATTTCAACCAAAATTGCACATGTTGTACCTTAACTAAAAACTCCCAAAAATATTATTATTGTCGGTTTTGTCATGATATGTCAGCAAAAGAAAAAATATCCCGCACCCCGGAATGCTGAAAACAAGTGTTTTTGTGGACTCAATCTACGCCTTAAAAGGTTACGCTATTAAAGTACATATTACGCGAAAATCATACTTTGGCGTATTAGGTACTATTATAGTATTCTTGAGGAATGTTGTGGTGCACGGCGACGTAACAGTGCTTTTTTGATGATCTCAAACTTTAGTCAAAAGGGGAAAACAAACATTCACTTATCATTGCAGTCAATGGGAGAAAAACATATTTTTTGTCATTTTTCAACAAATACTTGACATAATTTATTTTCTTTAGATATGTGTATTAGATAATAATTTTCCAACATATTAAGAGTACCATTAATTTTCACTGACTGGCTGAGGCGACACAAGTTCTCTTAAAAAATATTCCATTGACTGTAATAATAAAGTTTCCCCTCCCAACTTGGCAAAACTGTACCGAGCTCATACACTGTTACGTAGACCCTGCCGACCACTAGAAGTTCATGATTTGCTTCCATTGACCATGATGATAAGTGCCCCTAGGCTCACCCGAAACTCAATTTACAGTTCCAGCCAACATTTTGAGAAGCGTGTAAACAAACAAAATTCCCTATTGAATGTAACGATAATGAATTTCACTCAATTTAAAATTCTGTCGTTCGATCTTTCCTTTTGAGATTGTTATGTTACTTTGAGTATTCTAGGTAATATTAAGTCATCGGAAAAAACCCATGTTGTCCTAACACAAAAAGTGAAATTTCAGGCCAATTTCATTACCATAGGCCATGTACAATATGCGTATTTCTAAATGATGCCTAATAATACTACGCTACGTGCTATGTGTGTACCAAGAGCGTATTTTGCTGTGCACTCTTAGTATGTTTACTTGCTGTGCGCTTGTCTGGTTTGATCACTCCAACTTAAAGGTAATCAAAGTGCTTTGATGTTGATGTTGTTCCTACTGAAGTGATTGGAGAATTGCTAATGTCACTCCTATTTTTAAAAAGGTGACCAGTTTGCCTTGTAATTATAGGCCAGTGAGTCTTACAAGTGTTGTGTGCAAGGTCATGGAGTCCATTGTTAAGGATGTTGTACTATATCATTTACAGGTCAATGGTTTGTTGAATTTGTCTGAGCATGGGTTCCCACCTAAGAGGTCTTGTGTTTCTAATTTATTGGAGTTTCTTGATGATGTTACTAAATTGGTTGATTCTGGTCATAATGTGGATGTTATTTATTGAGATTTCCAAAAAGCATTTGATAAGGTTCCATTAGGCAGGCTCATCATTAAAACAAGAGCATGCACTTGGTATAGAGGGAAAGTGTGTTATTTGGATATATTCTTGGTTAATTGACAGGTCCCAAAGAGTTGTTGTTAATGGTGAAGTATCTCCATAGAAGAAGGTTACAAGTGGTGTTCCTCAGGGTTCTGTATCGGGTCCGCTTCTCTCCTTAATCTTCATTAATGATATTGATGTTTCCCTTGGCTCCAGGATTTATAAATTTGCTGATGACACTAAGCTGTACAGGGTTGTTGATGATGCTAGGGATTCTTCACTTTTGCAAACTGATCTGGATAAGCTAGTTTCTTGGTCCCAAACATGGCAGATGTCATTTAATGTTGATAAATGCAAAGTTATTCATTTTGGTTAGAACAATTTAACATTTGATTATGATTACTGCATGAATGGTTTAAATCTTGGCTGTGTTGATCAAGAAAAGGATCTACAGTAGGTGTTGTCATTACTAGCATTCTGAAGCCTTCTAAACAGTGTGCTTTAGCAGCTGCAAGCCCTGCCAAAAATTCCAGTTCAACTGGGTTAAACTGGGTTTTTTCAAGTAGGTTTATATGGAAAATGGAACAACTGGGTTGAAGTAGGTGAACTACTAGGTTAATATGGAAATTGGAACAACTGGGTTGAACTGGGTTAAAGTAGGTGAACTAGGTTATCTACTTTGCTCTATTTGAACCCAGTTCAAAACCAGTTCAACCTAGTTCAACCTTGTTGAAAACTTCAAATGGGTTGAAGTGGAAATTAGAGCAGGGTGAGTTCTCTTAGGTCAATAGATAGTCTGACATCGCCATTTTTCTTTGAGGCAACAACCAGTACACTGACCCAAGGTGTCGGTTCATTGACTGCTGCAATATGACATCAGATTCAACAAGCTTGTCTATTTCCTGCTTTAGTATGTAGCGCACAGTGAGTGGTACTCTCCTTGTCGCCATGATTGTTGGTTGTGCCTCCGCCTTGGTTTTAAGACTGGCCAATCCTGGCAGTTTTCCAAGAGTTGTGTCAAACACTTCTGGGAACATGCCAATATCATTCACTAACATAGCTTTCTCCATGTTTTCTGAATTCACTTTGACGAGTTGCATGTGTTGTTCTGCCTTCAGGCCTAGCAATGGCATAAGACCGTCATCTGTCACTAAAAACTCTACTGAATACTTCTTTCTGTTTGCCGGATTCCTGATGACAAGTCTGCACTAGCCTTTGTATTGAATTTGTGTTCTGTTTCACATAGTAAGATGTTTCATTTCACTATTATGAGCATCAACAAATTTCTCTGGTATTGTACTGTATTTACTGTCAAGCGTTCCCGTATCTGAAATATTACATCTGTGCAATTAATCTGCATTTAGCATTTTAGATCTTTGCCTTTATTTGACACTTTGTTGATCCACTTTCAATGGTCATCTGTTTCATCTGATTCATCATCAACGCCATGGGTCTTCTTTTTCTATTATCTCCGTTACTATGTGACTTGCACACGCTTGCAAAGTGGTTCTCTTTTCCAGTGTTGACACATTTTGCCAAAAGCTGGACAGTCCACTTTTCGCTCTGCACAATATTAGCAGTCATGTATCATTAGCATACTATGTTTTCCTGCATTGGTTTGACTTTCTTGTTTTCCTTTGTTAACATTGTCAGTGTCCATCCTCTTTAACTGATTTGCTGTGCCTTCTGCTGTCTTGCAAATATTGATTGCATCTTGAAGTGTTAGATTTCGCATTTGTAATAGCGTCTTCCTTGTGGTGGTGTCATTTATGCCCAAAACATGTTTGTCTTTTATCAACGTTTCCTCTAGTAAATTGCCAAGTTTGCACGTTTTTGCTAGGGTGTGCAGGGTAGCCACATAGGCATCGACAGTCTCTCCTGTCTGCTGGTCTCTTATCAAAAACATAGTGTTCATATGTCTCAATAATCTCCCTCATGACCTGTCCTTCTTAAAAATTTGTTCCAGCAAATCATAACCACAAACTTAATGTAGCAAATAATGTGACCACTTATCTTAATCAAAATAACCACACAATAAGCTATTGCTAATTTGATACTCAACACCAACTTCCACAACTGCCCAGGACCAAGTGGACAACTTGTACAGTGGAGCCATTGATGAGGGAAATTTGATCCTAATTGCTTGTGGTTTTCAGAATAAAGAAAATAAAGAGGAAAAGTCTGACCCAACCTGCTTATATATCAGGTCGGGTCTGACTGTTTAAAAGTTTAAGAAGCAGAACAACTAATGCTAATGAAATAATCATCTAGTTTCTACATGTACATGTACAGTATGTCATCTTGGTCTTCTCCACTAACAAATGTAAAAGTGTTATAAATTTTGGACCAATACAATATAAAAACACAGCCTTAAGGTTACAACTGGTCCATGTTTGTCCAATTGGGTTCAAGTTGGTTATGACTTGCATATCCTTCAAACATTTGCTTTAACAGTTTCCATTCGTCTGCTGCACTGGCACCTTCTTTTGCATGAAGTGGCGGCGGGGGGTGAATGTTCATTAATGGGTGGGGAGGTGGAAGTTGTGGATGGTGTATCCATACTGATTAGTAGTTGCAGAGAACTTGTAGTGTTTGTTTGTTCAATTAAATAAAAATGTAATCTTACAAAAGATATATAAAATTGGGAAAACATTCAATGGTCGTTTACCAATGTGTTGAACCTCATTGCCATGCATGCTAGTTTTCATAGTTTAATCAATGGTTAACCCTTACTCTACCAAGGCTTTGAAAAAAGCGACACCAATTTTCGTAACTTTTTTTCATATGCATTTTTGACAACTTTCCTTTCATTTTCTTTCGTTACACGTTTGGTCGGAATAGATGCTAAGATATCTATCTTTTGAGTAATTAAAACCAATTTAGGAAATATTGGACAAAATTATGCAAATTAAGCAATTTTTGGCTAAATTTGGTCAACAAATGGTCAATCTTTGCAGAAGTATAACTTCTTGTCAGTAATGAAAACAAAGATTTGTGTTACATATTTAGATTCTTTTTTAAATTTCCTTTCCAATGATACTAATCTATAATTTTTAAAAAGAAAGAAAAGATTAAAACACATCAAAAATGATAAAAGTCAAACGTCCCCTGAAAGCTGCAGCAGAAAAATAATTACGCAGTGGTCACGGTGAGACTCGAACCCGGACGCTCGCACGCTAGTCGCGTACATTTCCTCTGCACCACGTAGTCGTTCAACTTGGAGAGGTGTAATTTCTTTCTTATAGGATAGGTTATAAATAGAGGAGGGTATGCCTTTATTTATATATCAAATGAAAGGAAACTTCAAGCGCTTTTGAATAACGGTTCAACGAAGCATGTGTGATGTACGATATGCGTTACACGATTTTTTGAGAAAAAAAACGTGTCAAAAATGGCAGAAATTCATAATATTTTGAAGAAATTTTTCCAGAACAAAAGATTGCAGGTAGGGATTATGAAAATTATACCTGAAACCAATACTATCATGTCTTAGGACTTGCCTGTTTGATTTTGAAGCAAAAATGTAATCTTGAATTCATCATAAGACTTTAAAAAAAAAAAAAATATTGTTAATTTTTTAGCAATTTTTGAGTTTTACCCTTTTTTAATGTCTTTTTTTTTTTAAATTATGTAATATAACCTCATAACCCCTATGAAAAAGTTTCATTTTGTGAAAGAAATATCCGAGTACTTTCAAATGGTGCCAAGATTACTCCTATAGGACTGTGGTAAAGTCAAGATTTCATTTTTTTTTAAAAGGTGGTTTGGAAACGGTGATACTATCTCCGCGTGGTAGAGTAAGGGTTAAGTGTTAATCATGTTTTACACTATAAAAAGTTTAACAGTTAATTGTTTCTCTCAGCATAATTCTTAAATGATTTGCCATGTTATCCTGCATGACCAGACACCATGTATTGACCACATACCACTAAGATATATGATCCACTGATTGTTTGCATTCTTTAGAATCAGACTAGATTAAACAAAGTAATTAAAGAAAATTCTTTCTCTATATATAATAAGTATTGTTTCCAGTTGTTTAGTAATGATTCTGTACTGTAGTAATTCAGCTTACAATTTTGTAGAGACTGTAGGATGTACAGTATATAAAATCCATGCTAAAACTACAACAGGGAAAATAAATACCTTGCTGCTAACTTGGTTTCTTAGTGCACCTTCAGAGGACATAGAATAGATTAAGGGCCAAATGTTTCAGTTCTAAGATAAAAGCTTACAGAGAGTAGAGCATACTCTGTGTGCTGATTGCAGCCATTAAATAGAGTTAAAGCATTTGTAATGTTTGATAAAACAATCCTAAAATTTCAATGTGTAAATTTCAGCTGTGTCAGAAATGGTTAAAGATTGCAATGTGCATGTACAAATTAGATTGATTCTTCATCTATTCTGTATAACTACAAAATAATCAACATACAACTATGAAGTATTTGTTTAATTACATGGGGCAACTTTTGTCAGATAGGAATAAAGTGTTACATTATCTCTCTCCAAATTTGAGGTCCAAAGAAATCACTCAACTTGTAATATGCATAGACCTGTGTTTTAATGTTTAGTGTGCTAAACTTACTAAATTGTTGGTATACAGGAGCATATTTCCCATAGGGTGTCGACAGAAAGCATGACATCATTCGCCCTATACTAGGTATAGGCCAAAGGCTGAGAGTCGAAACTCCAATACCTACAGTGTTACACAATCGTGATACTTTTTTAAGTCACCCACCCATGTTGGTTCCAAGTGAGGGCAGTAGAGAGTCAAGCATTTCAAAAAAAAACACCAAAGAAATGTGTAAATTGAATATTCTAAGGAAATTGTTGATTTAAATTTGTTTACAAAAGATTTAATTTTATCGTTACTTTTTGTGCACTTTTACTTCAATAAACCAATGATTTCACAAGTCATTAAAATATAACAACTTTGATTTTGACGTCATCCATGGATCAAGTGCGAAAAAAAATGGACAAACCATGCACACAGTGCAGGTACTTTACGCGATACCGGTACGGTACAATGCCGATGCGTTTATTACTCCATTGTTTTACGTCTGAACGTGACAGGTTAAAGCATTTTAACTGTCTGAACATGAAAGGTTAAAGCATTTTAAAGGAATTACTGCCTAACCTTATCGAAGCCGTTATGCATTACGCCTAGGCCCTAGCCTTGTTGGTGAAGGTCGGCTAACACCGTAGGCCTATTAAACGAATAATGTTAGCGATGGATCGGCCCTAATCACCTGTACACCCCGGATTTCGTAGTAATTGCAGTCTGCCTGTTTCTATTTTATAAAGGCTAGGCGTACGCAGTCAGACATCTGTGATCCTAGAGATTTACAATGTAATATTAACTAAGGTAGATCTAGGCCTAGTTATTGAAGCCTAGTTTAGGCTTGGGATTATCGGGTAGTATGAAAAAGGCTGAAGAATTCAATTTACCAACTTAACCTATTTAAATTCAGACCTAGCCATTAGGCCTACAAAAAGGCTACATTTTTGTTAGTTATGGATTCGAATCATTTACCATCGTTTGGACGTAATTCACTTTAACCTATTTCTGTATGCTGACCTTGTAGGATTGCTGTTGTTTACTGGTCTGCGGCCTCACAAAAGCCACCAGTAATGTCAAAAAATGTTTTGTGGGATATGACTAATAGCTACATTCTTGCAAGACTACATGCAAGTTAGAACTTGACTAACATTAAGAAGAATTTAGGCTATAACTTGCTTCAAATTAGCTGCCCAAACCTACTTATATAATAAAATAACCATCCTTATGAAAAATGGTCCATCAATCATTCATGGGTTTTGTACAAAGTCCATCCAAGCATATAATGTGTATTTTTATTTAGGCTCCGCCAAGGACTCAATCTGATTTGTATCACTGAACAGCAGTTATGTAGGTTGAGCCCAAGATGAATGACCTATTGTGTACAGTGTAACAGTAGCTGGTTGCTAACAAGTGAACTGTGAATAGACTATGAAGATGTTATCAGATAAGAAGGTATAGATTACCCCTGTGTTGTGTATAGTGTAACAATAGCTGGATGCTAGTCAATGAATTGTGAAGTCTCTAGGGTTGAATGGTGTGGATTACCCCTGATTTAAAAAAAAGTGGGGGTGTCGGGTTGGAGGGGTCTAAGGGCCAAAAATTCTTAATGTAATTCGCCTGGTGATTTGTTGTGTATACTGCTTGAATTTAAATAAAACTTGTGGCAAAGAATTCATGGACACTGAAAATGAAATAACCCATATTTGTGAAGGGAACAATATACCAATTATAAGGTGAAGGCAAATAACTCACACACTAGCTCTATGCATTAAATGTAACAGTTGGGCTCATTTTGTCAGGAAAAGCTATTAATTCTTATTATCAGTTTATGTGGTTAAACCCAATGAATTGGTAATTTACCATGCCCATCTCAAACCTATTAACTTTCTGGTGTTGAAGGGAACACATTAAACAGTTAAATAATTTAATTGTGTGTAAGGTAAAGAAAGTATTATTGGTAAATGATATAGGAAATATACATCAATTGACTTAACAATCATGTACATTTATGATAGAGGAATTGGGACTTATTTGTGCAGGTAACAAATTTACAAGCTTTAACATCACAATTTTGATTTTCTGCAATGATCACCTGTATAAATTTAACTTTAACAACTGGTAATCAACTTTACAAACATTCCTGACAGTTTCCTTATAAGACATCTTCTGTGAATGAACATACTGCCATAAGTCCTCCACTTATCACTACAGCTTTAGCTGAAATCAGCAAACTTTGTGAAGTGATGTTGATGTAGGTATAGATAAACCACAGTATGTTATTATTTCACAACACGAGTTTTTAGGAAAGAAATAGAAATTAACAAAATATGCAGTTCTTCCTATGCAGTTTAACAACTATAGATCCCAATGGTTGTAAAGTGAGGCCCATATTCAATTGAGTTAAGCCTAGTAAAAAAAAGTGTGATTTTTTATGTCTGTTTACTGCAATTAAAAGCTTGGTCTGCTGGTTTTGATGTTGAATTTTCACTTGGGGTTTGTGTGTTTTTTTGTTTAGGCAGACAAATTTGTATGCGTAAAAAGGGTACATTAAAATTACCTTTTTATATCCTCATAACCTGATAAAAGTACATTCCACTAACAAGAAAAATCATTATACATGTGCCTCCGGAGTCAGAAAACATTTGGGCAGGGTATTGTGTACTACAAAATGATATACAGGTATCCAGCTCACTAACATCTGGTACAAAATTAATTTACATTGCAAAAAATATTTGTACTTTGTAGTAGTACAGTCAATGATTTTTAACAATCATACTACATAAAAATCGGAATATTATTGCACTGTAATAATTTGTTCGTTGGATACCAAAGCAAAAACAAATGAGAGCAGAACTGAAGATTGCCTATCAATGAGAAGAGAAATTGCATAAAGCAAATTTTTAAAAAAAAGCTTTTTTATCTTCCCAACTTGAAAGCTTGGGAATTTTTTGCAAGCAAATTGAAAGCATCTTTAATAAGTAATACACATAGATTAAAAAATGCAATACAACATATAGGCCTATTCCAAAGTTTTATGATTATCTTTTAAGTTAAATTTAAACTTTATGAAGTTAGGGCCTGCAATTGTTGGTAAATGATGTTGAACAGAAAAATGTTAATGAAACTGAAAACTTAATAGTTTATTAAAATAGAAATAAAAGTAATAAGTGAGCAATTTGATCCACTGTATCTCTACCTATCTAAACAAGTTGGCACTTAACTTACTTTTACTTCGTTTTATACACACCTACTGTATCTGCCAGTTGGTCAGCCTGTTTAAACTTTGTTTGATGGGTTTTTGTTGATAGTCATCTATAAATCTAATTAGACCTAGGCCTATAATGGTCTCATGCCCACCCCACCCTAGCTAAAAATTGTAATGCTGCATTTCAAGCATGGCCTTTTTATCATGACAGACATTTACAAGTCAATACCATGGTAATGTTCATAGCCCTAACGTTATGCTACCAAATTGCAAGTGGTTTCTCACAATGTAGGCCTAAATTACACTAACGTTACTGTAGCCTGGCTAGGCAACACAATGACCCATGATTACTCTGGTGACGCTTTTGAAAAGCAATCAATCGCTACATACATGTCTGAATAAAATGAGATCTGATAAGCGACTTCTTCTTGTTCCTAAATTAAACTGAAATTATTGCCCATATTTGTCAGTGTTTACGTCGGTCAGTTAAGGTTAAACTAATAGTGTACATACAACGTTAGCTAGTTTCAAACTGTTCAACAGCTGGCACAATTAAGATAGCACATTATTTCAGGTTTATCGAAATTTTTCAAGACATCTCCTAGTTTTAATAATTTATCCCTTATCAAAAAGGTTGTTCGCGTAGTAATTTTTTGTAAATATACTTATCACCTAGGCCCAAGTTAGTAGGTGGGATACATGCCTGTCTACAATCTAACGCTGCACTAAAGTATTGTCATCCTGCATGTACTATAAAAAGAAATCGTTGGTTTTGTGTTCTTGTTAGAAATAAAACGAACGTTAATCTTGGTCAGAAAGACAAGATATGATTAAAACTAATACAAATATAAATCATTTTCGAAAGCAAAGAATTTAAATTTTCATTTTTTAGCTTAAATTTGCAGTTTGCCTATTTTTTTATTAATTCCAATTTTCAATGTACTGACATATTTACTGCCCTCTCTTGGAACCATTATTGGTGGAGGACGAACCAAAAAGTATCACGCACTGAGGTACAGGAGCTTTAACTCTCGGCCTATACGTAGTGTAGGGCAAATGACGTCACACTCTCTGGTGTCAATATGAAATGATAAGGCTCTTAATGTTTGTATCATAAGTAAAAACTTGTTCTCTTACAATAGGATCAGCAAGCAAATATATTTTAGCTAGCATATGATATGGTACCATAGGAATTAGTCCTACAATTGTACATGCGAAACACGAGCTACACTGCAAGGCGTATTATTAATTATTGAGGAATAAAGTATCCAAACATGTATCCAATACATGTATATAATTTGCTAATTGATAAATGGCATTTCAAAATTTTTGCTTTTCAGAAATACATTTCTAATGTAACCATCCTACGGTCCCTCAATTGTTACATTATATTGATCTTTTTTGTTGAAATCCCAAACACATGATACAGTAGCGTATTGTACAGAGCAGGCTGTGGTATCACCCCCCTCCCCTCCTTCCTGGTCCCTCCTCATTCCAACTTAGGAACTTTGTCAGGACGTTAAACCTCTAACCAAACCAACCAAACCAAACCCAAGTTTTCAAAAGTTGTAATTAGAAATACCCATGCCCTTGCCAGTGATAGTACCAAGGTTGGGAAACTTATATAATAAATAACAACCTGGTTCAAGGAATCTCAGATTCACAGGGATATGATATATATTGAAGAAAATGCTGCTTGGAAAGGCCTGTCTCTTTCCAGTAAACCCCAGCTAACTATTTTGATAACTTCTGATTAATCTGTTAATTCGCAATCCAACTCATTTTTTTCTCACATTAACTTATTATCAGGGCTTCTTGTGAATATAGCGCGACATCACGGAATATATTCGGTAAAAAATATATGTCTACTGTAATGATATATGAGCCCTAAATACAAATATATATATATATATATATATATATATATATATATATATATATATATATATATATATATATCCCTTAAATAAAAAATATGTGCCAGTTACCCTAAAAATATATGCATCTTAAAATATGTCTACTTATTGTAAATACATTCTCTCTAAATACAAATATATATCCCTTAAATAAAAATATGTGCCTGTTGCTCTAGAAATACATACATGTTAAAATATTGCACTGTAATAATATATGAGCTCTAAATACAAATATATCCCATAAATAAAAATATGTGCCTGTTACTCTAAAAGTATATGCATGTTAAAATATGTCTACTATGTTGTAAATTATATTTCCCAAATAAATATATACGCTGCTCTAAAAATATATGTACGTTTGAATATGTCTCCTATTTGTAAATAATATATATGTTGCTCTAAAAAATATAAATGTGGCAAAATTTGTTGCCTTATTGTAAATACTGTATATCTCCCAGAGAAATATATGCTGCTCTAAAAATAGATGTACATTTAAATATATGTCTCTGTTTGTAAATCTTATCCCCAGTTTCCATGGCACACAGTGGATGAGAGTACCAGACTCCCCCTGGATGGGACGCCAGTCCATTGAAGATTAACTCCCCAGCAGTGCTGGCACTCATTTTACAGCTGAGTGGACTGAAGCAAGTAGATTATTGTGTCTTGCTTAAAGACACAACACAATGCAGCCCTCACAACGAGAATCGAACTCGGTACCTTTCGAATACGGACATGACTCCCCGTGGACTGACGCAAGTAGATTATTGTGTCTTGCTTAAGGACACAACACAATGCAGCGCTCACAACGAGAATCGAACTCGGTACCTTTCGAATACGAACATGACTCCCCAGCCACTGAGCCACAGCACCTCCTTTGAAAATATATTTCCCCAAAACATGTGTTGCTCTAAAAAATATAAATGTGACAAACTATATTCCTTATTGTAAATATATTTCCGAAATTGATATATATGTTACTCAAAAATAATTCATAAAGATATATTTGCTCTCTAAAACTCAATTTGTGCTTCCTTAAACAAAAAACTTTCCCCACGAAAATATTGTCCTTGAAGCAATATATATTTGCTACCTAGCTAAATATATATGTTTTTTAGCACAAGTTTATTTTTACCAGAAGAGCCTGTAGTTGACCATACGTTCCATAATCTTGCAGAGGCAGGAATTCCGAGAGATGGGCCGGTAGTTGGTGGGAATGGACCTGTCTTTGTTAGGCTTGGAGATGGGAGTGATGATGGCCTCTCTCCAAGTAATGGGGAAAGATTTGGAGGACCATAGGTGATCATAAATCTTGAGGAGGATGTCAAGAAAAGTCCTGGGGAGGTTTTTGAGGAGATTACAGTGGATGCCGTCCGAGCTTTGGGAGGACGACCCAGATTTTTTAGGCTGGAGGAGAACTCGGAGTAGGTGAACGGAAGGTTGTAGTTTTCCTGATTGTTTGACTCGAAGTTGAGAAGGTTCTTCTCAACGTAGATTTTCTAGTCAAGGAAGAGTGGGAAAGACTCTCATTTGAGGTTTTGGTGAAGTGGATGCTAGGCAGTCGCAGATATCTTTGAGGTCAGTGATTTTGGTGTTGTTATGGTTGAGATAAGAGATATTGTTTGAGGAGCTTTTCCTTTAACTGTCTAATTAGCTGTAGGCCATACAGGAAATTAACTTATGCAACTAGGCCTAGTCCCACGAAGGCCATAGGCTAATTAGTCTAATTAGCTGTAGGCCATACAGGAAATTAATTTATGCAACTAGGCCTAGTCCCACGAAGGCCATAGGCCTATGCCTAATGTTAGGCCTACTAGTAGCAGTCTGATAGTGGGCCCAAAGTTAATGCAGCTAAGGAATTATTATTTTTTTTTTAGTTTTTTTTTATGATTTTGTTGTTGTATCATATGCCTTTTAGCTCAATTTCAGAACCACTAAAGCCTTCACATTTCAATCAGAGCAGCGAGCAAATATAATCAACATTTTATTTATCCCACTTTCTGGTGCAAAAGAAGCAAGCTCTTCTCTTGACAATCACTGCACTACATGCCCTAGTCACAATCTTTAATTTCTTACCTAACATGAAAGATGGGAAAGTTCTTAGCACTAAACTTTTATACTTAGAATTTTAAAGTGTTTAAAATTGTAAGCACCACATCAATGAATTATGAAAGACATTAGGGCTACAAAAGATTTACTAAAGAAGAGTCAAGGTCACCCTGGCCTGCAGTAAGCCTGTATCACAAACTTTGCCTAAAGTATGAAAATTGAGGCCTGAGATTTAACCACTGTTTACCCGATTTAAATGAAATGCTTTGCTACTATTACTGTGATGGTTTATATTTTAAACCAATTTAGTTATTTTTGCCTAGATGCACAACCATATACCTTTAAGCTTCTAATGAGGTAAAGAGATACAAATTAAATTATGCCCAGTATATTCCTTTTCACATACTGACATACTAAAATATGTTGGTCAAACCTGACAGCTATTTCAGTATTTGTCACTATTATATATGTACATCTACTTTAGATGTCTACTTGACATTTGCTTGATAAACCTGACAACTATTTGTCACTCTTACACATGTACATCTACTTTAGATGTATACCTGACATTGTTTTGTTAAACGTACCTGACAAGTATTTGCCATACCTGACATTATTTTGTTAAACCTGACAAATATCTGCCACTCTTATGTACATTTACCTCAGATGTGTACCTGACACCTTTCCAAACCTGAACAAATTGTCTCTCTTTTCTACTTCAGATGTCTACTGGATATTATCTTTAGATATCTAATTCACATGTTCTTTAACTGTCTAATAGATATTATCCATCACACTTAACCACAAGTATAAGGTACTGCTTTACTTCCCTACCAAGCTGTTATTACAACTGTGATAAAGAAAAAGGCTAATAGTGTGAATGTAGAACTCCATATCAAAAACCTATGTTTGTTTGTGTTTAATAATAGCTGTTAGAAATATATAATTATGCATATTCCTATAAGCAAATAAAAGTACATATACTTTCAATAACTTAATTGGACTTCACAAAAACAAATACCAAATAAAGATAGATTATAATTTCTTCAAACATGGTAAACATCTGCAGAAAAAAATATCATTTCTGTAAAATTCAGTACCTAAAATGATCTTCTTCTAATTTAAAATCTACATGCAAAGCCATGTTTAAAATTCTGCAAGTAAATACATACAATACACACATGTTCATTACATACATGTAGGCATTATAATTTTACCCGTCAGTAATTATGTTCAGTCATATATTCAGTCATATATACGATATATGTGAAGATCTCATAATGTATTTCTTGCAGAGATTAGGCCATCCTTTACAAAAAATTGTTGCCACCTACCGATGCACATTTAAAAAAAAAGATGGGTTATTCCACACAAACAATTTTTCAAGCCTGGTATTTTTCTGCAAAAAAACAGACATGATTGCCAAAATACCAACTGTTTTAAATTAAAATACATTTTTTTTTCAATCATGCACAACAAACATGTGGCTTTTAACTGTTACTCCAGGTTTTGTTACATGCCAAGTAATACTAAACGTCTGTTTTTTTTTAATAACAGAGGCCATCAACCTTTTTTTCCTTTGTTTTTTATTAAAAAAGTTTGTTGTAATTCTCATTGCAGGCAACAACTTTGAAAACTTGTTATTATTGTACAATATACAGTAGTTAATGAAACTACACACCATCAGCTTTATTCCAAATAAACATGCCTTTGCAAACACACATCTATTGGCAGTCTCTACATCACCTATTGTATGCCTATGCCCCCATTGGATTGAGTTTAAAAGACTGTACACAACATTACAACTTATTTACAAAGGTATCATTATAGATTTATTTCATGGCACCCCAATTGTGTGTTGATAAGATGTAGTGATGAGCATGGCAGTGAAATCTCTATACATTTGCGATATGAATGCCCTAGTTATTTAAAATAGTAAAGCCTAGCATCTAGAGCTGTGACCGTTTAGCGTGTACACGCTCGCAAATCCTTGTAAACGTTTACTAAATACTTCATTGCAAGTAATCGTTTTTCATAGTCAGTCTTGTCGTTGAAAATCAATATGGTTATTCATGATTTAATCACACACACATTAGGCGGACAAAATTCCAATCAATGACTTTTTACAAACTGTAAACCCGATAAGCATAATCCTTTTTAAGTGTGTGAATCACAAATGCGCAGCAATCATTAATAAATGGGGATATTATATTAACTTACTCAATTTTAAGGTTTAAAAAATAATGGACTACTAATATATCTAAAGGTATCAAAAATATTTGTGAAATTGTAAATAAAATTAAATTAAAACACGTATAGTATTATGTTAAGGCCAAGCATATTACCTGATGAGTTAAATAAATTTTGCAAGAAAGAAAAAATAGTGCAAAATGAACAAACAGAAAAAGGTTTTAACAGAGCTGAAATTCTGCATGTGTCGCAAAGATGGCGGCCATTTTTTTAAGAGGATTGATATTTTAAAATTTTCGGGGTGGTGGCGTAGTTTCGAAATGTTTTATGCAATATTTTTAGTGGAACTTTGAAAGCCGTAGTGAGTAGGGCAAAAAAAGTTACCCGATGTTGAGCTTAAATGACATTGAAAGAAAGTTATCTGTTCTTTCTAAACTGAATTTCCATGCATATTTTCCATAAAAATGATAACTTATACTGTAGAAGTAAATTTTTTATGATTTGGAAAGCAAAACTCAGCGTCTATTTGGGCAATGGAGTCAGTACTTTTGCCATACTGGTTGCGCGATTTTTTTTCACTTCGCCTCGTAGTTTTGGAGCAATTTTAGTGTATTTCCAAAAATTATGCTACTAAACGCGTGTAAACGATACAGGCTCGCTGTTTTTGGCATGTATACGTTTACCAAAATCCCTAAACGTCACAGCTCTACTTAACAGCTGATTTGCATTGGGGTTGTTTTATTGAATCAATTGTTTTGAAGTTGAATTACAATATTAAGCAGATTTGATAGACCTACTGGTAAAAAGAAAATTATTTGAGAAACATCCAGGCTGAGGTTGATGTCATAATATAATATAGAAATTAAAAAGGAAAGTATGAGTAGCAAACCCTATATCAGCTTGTTATCAAAAATCATTCTGTCACCATTAACACTCATTTGGCATCTTGACCGGTAAAGTTTGGAGCCATATGGAAACAAAGTTACACTTATTTTTTCATAATCTTGAATAAATTATAATGATATAAATCAGGAACTTGCCATTTTCTAATGGCAACTCCCTGTATAAATGAACTATTATTTTACATGAAATGTAAATTATTCAATTACATGTACAACATATTTGTTACAATAGCTGTAGGCCTACCTTAGTTTTCTATTAACAAGTTAAAGGTAAGTCACTGAAATGATTGTGTACTCTGAATTAACCTATTGTCAGCCTAATGAAATGTGCAATATATAATCAAATGTTTTCTGATTTAAAAGCTACTTATCTTTCAATGTGTCAAAGACTTTTAATATTTGTTCTTAAACATCTTTTTGAATAGAACTATAAAATAGGTGTTAATGTTTAATGTAAAACACTGAAAAACATTTGAAGAGTTGGCTTAATGGCAACCCATGAACAGTTTTAGCTTTAAAGCAATGTACAGTATATTCTGCAAAGACAGCTAGGCTTAATAAAAGTCATTGGATATATCATAATGATAGTGTAACAAAAATTTAAACATGTGAAATATATGTTAATAATATTTCTATACAATAAAAAAGAAAAACATTGCCATGAGTTGTATTTACAGGGTGCCTGACAGTAGCTGGCATATAAACATGACATTCAAACTTAAATTGTAATTAATGTTGTCAACTTGTCATTGCATGCTGAGGTAATTAATTCTTAATAGCAAATTTATTAAGAACAATGCACTCTCTTTCAGTAATCCACAATGCCATTAAATCTGAATGGAAATGTTAAAACAGCAACTTTCAATGGAGTGGATTTTTTTCAAAATACGCTCTCTATATATCGTATCTTGTCATTTTCTCCACCCGGCCTGGCCGCTACGCTATCACTCAGTCACTTGTCATACACGCTGCACTGTCAGCCGGCCTCCCATAGTTGACCATGCTGGAACAAATATGGTGCTGTCTATAAACACATCGCAATTTCTTGTACAGATACTATCTGACTAACAGTCTGTGTTATCTGACTTAGGTTAGGCCTACGTGCTAGGACTAACGTTACGACGTAGGCTAGGCCTACCCAATGCCTAGCTATATCAATTGTGTTACTGTTAATTATATCCCACAATACACTTTTTGATATACTGGTGGCGTGCACAGTGAGGCCGAGGATCAGTAAACAACAGCATATCACACAATGTCAGCATACAGAAACAGGTTAAAGCAAAATAAATTAGGCCCTACGGCAAAGGATGGTAAATGATTCCACAACTAACGTTAGCCTATGCCCTAGCCTATCCTACGTTACGTTAGGCCTGATCATTAAAAAGTCATTGCAGATTTAAATTAAGGAACTTTTTTGGAATAAGCGAAAGACCAAAAATTTCTCACGCAAATCTACATGTACCGCAAGAAGTTTCAGACCAAAATTATTGCTGGATGCTGGGTGGATGGGGTTGTCAACTTGTCGTAGTAGGACTCCCGTCGCACTGATGACAGTGATATGCCAGCCTTGTTATACTGTAATTCCGAAATTACAAGCGCTAAAATTTCCCCGGACAATAATACAGTCGTTCGCAAAGATAGAAATTCAAATAGTTATGGTGGTGTATTACAGGCAATAAAAAATGACCTGGTTTTCACTAAGCTCACTAAATTAGACTCTGACTGTGATATTATCTGGACCAAATTCCAATTTCCTAAGGAAAAGAGCATGTATATAGGAACATTTTACAGACCCAGTCACAATGATCTTACTAGCCTACTTGAGTTGAAAAAATACCTTCAAAAGCTTGGTAAAAATGCTGACAAAAACAATGTTATTCTTGCTGGTGATTTCAACCAACCTAACATTGACTGGGAGTCAAAACATTATTTCAGGAAGTAACGCTTCCTCCGAAGCAGTCAAAATTCTTCTTGAAGTGACCAATTCATTTAATCTGCACTCAAATGGTGCAGTCACCCACCACAGATAACAACATCTTTGATCTTGTTTTTACTAACAATTCACCAGCTGTTGCCTCAACTAATGTCATTCCTGGTATAAGTGCCCATGATATTGTTGAACTGACCCTAGATATCTCCCCTCCTCGTAAAAAGTTGCCTAAACGTAAAATATATTTAAAGAAAAAGCTAACATAAAACTAGTAAAAGAAGACCTAACCAAATTTAAACTGCAATATTATACTCAATTCAATAACTCCATTGATGTTGGTGAAAAATGGAATTTCTTCAAACAGGAAATTAAATTGATTATTGTTAAAAACACGCCTCACAAATTCACCCCAACTAAACTAAATCTATCCTGGTTTACCCGTATCCAACGCCGTCTCTGCAGGAAAAAACATAAACTGTTTAAAAAAGCTAAGACTAATCAACAAGCCAATGACTGGACTACCTATAAAAACTTTAGGAAGGCTGTCTGTAAAAACCTCAAAGAAGCTAGAAACACCTTCATCTGTGATAAACTTAAAAACTCACTTAACGAAAACCCAAAGGCATTTTGGTCTTATATCAAAAGATTAAGAAGTAACTCAGGTGTGTCTGATCTACTAAATAATGGTAAGCTCTGCAGTGACAGTAAAACTAAAGCTAAGATTCTAAATGACCAGTTTTTCAGTGTTTTCACAGAAGAAAACACCTCCCAAATCCCTGTAACTAAACCACTCACCAACAGCAAAATAAACCAACTTATATTTACCCCAGAAGGTGTTAAGAAAACAACTGCATAACCTAGACCCTAACAAAGCCTCAGGTCTTGACTAAATACCACCATGGTTTTTAAAAACACACGCTGATGACCTCTATGAAATTCTAACTGATCTCTTTCAAACCTCTGTCGATAATGGTACTATCCCTAACAAGTGGAAAGAAGCAAACATATGTAGCGTTTTTAAAGAAGGTGATAAACAAAACCCAGCTAATTATAGACCTATTTCCCTCACCTGCGTTTGTAGTAATATTCTTGAGCATATAATCCACTCACATGTGATGAAATTCCTTAATGAGCATAATATCTTAACTGATTTACAACATGGCTTCCGTGCAAAAAGATCGACCGAAACACAACTCCTCTTAACAATAAATGATATCTCTAAACAAATTGACCAAAAGCGTAAGGTCTCTATGACTATTCTTGACTTCTCAAAAGCCTTTGATAAAGTCCCACACCAGCGCCTGCAGTATCCAAACTTTTCGCCTATGGCATTGATGGAAATCTCCTAGCCTGATTGCATCATTCCTCAACAACCGCATCCAGCGTGTTGTCTGTGATGGTGAAATCTCTGATTCTAAACAGGTTTTATCCGGTGTACCACAAGGTACTGTTTTGGGTCCATTACTTTTCCTTTTATATGTAAATGACATCCCTGATAATATAAACATATAAACAGCACAGTAAGACTGTTTGCTGATGACTGCCTTGTGTACAGAACAATTGATAACCCCTCTGACCAACAAATTCTCCAAGATGATTTTAATAAATTTGAACAATGGCAAAACAAATGGCAAATGAATTTCAACCCCTCTAAATGCTACATCTTGTCAATTTCCTCTAAGATATGCTTTAAATCACCTGTTTATAACTTATGCAACCAGCCACTAAAACATGTCAACTCCCACCCATACCTAGGTGTTGAAATTGATAATAAACTTAGATGGGAGAAACATATACATAACATAACCAAGAAAGCTAACTCTGTACTTGGCCTATTGAAACGTAACCTCTCAAACTGTCCCACCGACGTTAAATTCACTGCTTATAAAGCTCTAGCAGTCTAGTCAGGCCAGTACTTGAGTAGGCATCAGCAGTCGGGGACCCCCATCACCAGTGCGATGTGGATAAACTTGAATCTATTCAAAGGAGAGCAGCCAGGTTCTGTATGGCAGACTACTAGTGTAAAAAACATGCTTTATAAATTAGATTGGCCCCTGCTCAAAACAAGAAGATACAACACCCGGCTACATATGCTATATAAAATCAATAACAATCTTGTCGCCATCAATAAAGATGAACTTATCCCCACCGTCAGAGCTAATACAAGAAATAATCAGGACCTTAATTTTCAGGTTCCCTATGCTAAAAAGAATGTATATAAACACTCTTTCTTCCCTCACACACTAAGGACTGGAATGCTTTACCGTCAGACATTGTGCATGCACCAAGTCTCAACTTTTTTAAAGCTAAACTTACTAACACTTGTATTGCTAACTAGTTTTTTTAATATTTTTTACTCATACTTTTTACGCTCGGTTGGCGTTTATGTCCTCTTGAAGGATTTTTGCCGACTTGACCGATTCAGATTCAGATAAGGCTGCTGTTAGTGCATCACACTCAGTACACTCTACACACTAGGCCTATACTGATTTGCACAACGACTTCTGATTGTGTACAGCTGATGCATATGGCTACAGTACACAGTCATATGTTATCTGACTAGGCTGCCGTATGGCCTGACCGTCCAGATCCGATGGCCGACGCGGCTGGTGTAATAGGAAATTCGATCCCCCTGTAGATCATGACCCCCGGACAGAATATCCTAGGAAAATTTGATCCCAGACAGAAATTCCAAGAGACATAATATCCAAGGGAAGTTGTATCCCCTCCCCCTGAAAATTATGTACCTCAGACAGAATATCCTAGGAAATACGGTCCGGGCGGTCAGAATATCGTTGGAAATACGGTCCGGCCGGACAGAATTTTCTATAGGAAATTGTCTCCCCAGAAAATTGTGTCCCCCTATCACAGGAATTACTGTCCTACTGAAGATTTTGTTCACCTATACATATTTTCCTAGCAAATAATGTCTGAAACATAATAAGCTTAGAAAAATTATTGTTTTCTTAAGGTACACACATAACGTCAACAAATGCGAAAACAATATAGAAATGTGTCGAACGTGCATTAGCATGTTCATTGGTGTATTTGCTGCCTGTGCGAAGAGCTGTATGCTGTAAGATTATCTTTGTATCGATGGGCAATTACATTCGTGCAAATCAAGTTGGAAATTGTCAAAATTCAACTCACGCAGGAGAAATTTACTCCTTTTATTCCTTACTCTTTCTGGTGATATTAAAAGCAATCCTGGACCCTCCCCAAAATATCCTTGCAAACAATGCAACAAATCTGTCAAAAATTACCAGAAAGGTATTTGTTGTAATGATTGTGGCTCGTGGGTTCATAGTAAGTGTGCAGGCATTAGTAATGTAGCTTACAATACTCTTGCATCATTATCTGATGGTTGGTTTTGTTCGGAATGTTTGGCACCTTGTGGTCTATGTGCACTCCAGTGTAGGAGATCCGAAAAAGCAGTACAGTGTGATAATTGTGATCTATGGATCCACACTAAGTGCTGTAGCATTGACGAATCAAAATACAGCGATATCATGCATTCTAGCTGTACCTGGGTGTGTGACACTTGTGACTTCATGAAGTTCTCTGATTCTTTCTTCTCAACTAACAATTATATCAACTGTACTTACTCACATGGGCCACTTCGAAATTGTTCTTCTGGCCTTGACTCGGGGTCCTACCACCATCCCGATGTCAAATTGAAAACAAATCCCAAAGGGAAAAACGGAAGGTTCTAAAACTTCTTGTTATCAACTTTCGGAGTGTTCGAAACAAGGCGGCTTCCGTGAAAAGTCTTATCAAAGAAAAAGACCCAGATGTCATTATTGGCACTAAAACATGGCTTAATTTCGAAATTACCAGCGCTTAAATTTTCCCAGACAACTATACAGTCGTTCGCAAAGATAGAAATTCAAATGGTTGGGCTGGTGTATTACAGGCAATAAAAAATGACCTGGTTTTCACTGAGCTCACTAAATTAGACTCTGACTGTAAAATTATATAAACCAAATTCCAATTTTTAAAGGAAAGGAGCATGTATATAGGAACATTTTACAGACCCAGTCACAATGATCTCACTAGCCAACTTGAGTTGAAAAAATCCCTCCAAAAGCTTGGTAAAAATGCTGACAAAAACAATGTTATTCTTGCTGGTGATTTCAACCAACCTAACATTGACTGTATATTGATTGACAACATTGATTGACCTAACCGATTCAGATTGAGATTCAGATTAAAATCAAAATAACTTATGTTTGACAAATTGCTCTAACGTTGCTTCCAGTGTTGTTTTACCAAAATATTACTGCAACCCTTCGAAATTAGCTCTTTAGCTTTGATTTCGTTTTATCATTGATTTTTTGGGGGTATAAGGGGATTAGTGGCTTAGCGAGCATCCAAAAAGTGAGGGGGTGAGAGAATGTCCTGTAGACTTTTCCCAGGACGAAGTGTTAAAATTTAGCCCACTTTTGAGGGCAATTTTGCTTTAAAAATGCAAAAAAAATGTAGAAAATAAAGATTATCTCTATTTTTTTGAAAATTTCCTTTCAAAAGTGTGTTGCTACGCCACTGGGAATAATATAAGTGCCACAATCTAATCATTCGATCTGCCAATCGGTCGATCTGCCAATCGGTCGATCTGCCAATCGGTCGATCTGCCAATCGGTCGATCTGCCAATCGGTCGATCTGCCAATCGGTCGATCTGCCAATCGGTCGATCTGCCAATCGGTCGATCTGCCAATCGGTCGATCTGCCAATCGGTCGATCTGCGCAATCGGTCGATCTGCCAATCGGTCGATCTGCCAATCGGTCGATCTGCCAATCGGTCGATCTGCCAATCGGTCGATCTGCCAATCGGTCGATCTGCCAATCGGTCGATCTGCCAATCGGTCGATCTGCCAATCGGTCGATCTGCCAATCGGTCGATCTGCCAATCGGTCGATCTGCCAATCGGTCGATCTGCAATCGGTCGATCTGCCAATCGGTCGATCTGCCAATCGGTCGATCTGCCAATCGGTCGATCTGCCAATCGGTCGATCTGCCAATCGGTCGATCTGCCAATCGGCCGATCTGCCAATCGGCCGATCTGCCAATCGGCCGATCTGCCAATCGGTCGATCTGCCAATCGGTCGATCTGCCAATCGGTCGATCTGCCAATCGGTCGATCTGCCAATCGGTCGATCTGCCAATCGGTCGATCTGCCAATCGGTCGATCTGCCAATCGGTCGATCTGCCAATCGGTCGATCTTCCAATCGGTCGATCTCCCAATCGGTCGATCGCCCAATCGGTCGATCTCCCAATCGGTCGATCTCCCAATCGGTCGATCTCCCAATCGGTCGATCTCCCAATCGGTCGATCTCTTAATCGGTCGATCTCCCAATCGGTCGATCTCCCAATCGGTCGATCTCCCAATCGGTCGATCTCCTAATCGGTCGATCTCTCAATTTGTAGATCTCCCAATCGGTAGATCTTCCAATCTGTTGATCTTCCAATCTGTAGATCTCCCAATCTGTAAATCTCCTAATCTGTATATCTCCTAATCGGTCGATCTCCCAATCGGTCGATCTCGCAATCGGTCGATCTCCCAATCGGTCGATCTCCCAATCGGTCGATCTCCCAAACGGTAGATCTTCCAACCTGTAGATCTCCCCGCAATCTGTAGATCTCCCAATCTGTAGATCTCCAATTGGTAGATCTCCCAATCGGTAGATCCCAGGCTCAATCGGTAGATCTTCCAATCTGTAGATCTCCCAATCGGTAGATCTGTCAATCTGTAGATCTTCCAATCTGTAGATCTGCCAATCTGTAAATCTCCCGATCGGAAACGTGGGCCGATCTGATAATTTAGAACAACTTAGGTAATTTTCAAAGTATTAGATATACACCTTGTCTTAAAGTATGGCAGTATAGCATCGCACTCTTTACTCCAAGGCACTTTTCAACACACTGGAAAAATCTTTGCACTGTTGAATTATAATAAATTCTAAACGGAATAAGATATCAGCATGATTTTTTTACCATGCAGTTTGTTTCTTGAATAGTCCCCTATCCAGTGGCTGTGCCATGGTGGGATCAGGGGCAACCGGACCTCCGTCGGGGACGTCGTGGTAGAATTCTTCGGGGAATCACAATTTAGAAAAGAAGTACTTTAACGTTCTCCAGCGAGCAGAATACAGAAAAAACTGTATACCGCATGCAGAGGCAGATTTAATAGTCGAATCATCCAACTGTCCAATTCGTTTAATTAAATATCAGCCCTGTTTCAAATGTATTGGTAAACTTAACTTGAAAATTAATTCAAACTATCTAAAGCTATATAATTACGATTATGATTAAGATGTATATTTGACCTTTTGTAGGTTATAAGAACATGGAACCTGTTTCGCCGACTAAGTTCAATTTCTACTAAATTCTTTTAAAAAAGTACGGAGTGGGTCGACCCTTAACTTTCGCCTCTGACTGTCCGACGTCATGATCGACTGATAACTCTTTAGTTTGTACTTGCCCTTCCGTTTACTAATGGGTATAATTGAATGCTAATCTGTCTGCTTCCTGTACATCATACAAACCCTGATTGATCTGTGATAATACTTTTTGGCAGATAATTAGTTGCTTTCTAATTAATATTAGAGTTCAGTTCTTAAAAAGAGAGCGTATTCTCAGCAGCTGAACATCTGATTAAAGTGCTCCACTGAGATAGTCTCATTTTGTAAAACATTTCGTGGTAAAATTGTTTCATAATTCTTCGCAGACACGAACTTGTAAGATACGTGTACGAGTGATCGACAAGTCACATGGAAAAACTTTAAACTTATTCATTTTTATCATCATGCGAACATATACATAAAAATGAATTCTCAGATTGCCTGTTTTTATTTCTGAATTGGTTTCGTGTATCTCACAGCGGTCTTAACCAATCAGGGAGTTGAGACATTTTTGGAATTATTTATTTCAAAGTCAGTTTTTTTCTTTCGTGTTATTCTTACAAGTTCTGGCTGAATGTGAAAATTTGGTGCTAAAGTGATACGAAATTAAGAGAGGAAAAACATTTGACATTCTTACTGGAACATCTATATATGCTGCGCACGTAAGCAGATCTAAGCAGGAAAAGTCACGTCTTCGAAACACTTCAACGGTTGTATAAGGGCTCACCATCGAAATAAAAGCTACACGACTATAGGATTTAATAGGCCAATACTTCAAAATCCGGCGTTTAACTCCACAGTGATTGGTCTATTGTTTGTATATTCACTAATAAGAATACAATAAATAAATACAATACATACTAGTAACGTCACTCCCGCGACGGTAATTGATTGGTTTGTCGGAATTGCGTAAATATTTCAACAAATCAGAAACATTGGATGGTATTGTATTTTCATCTCATGTACTGGTATATTTGACCTTTTAATATGGAAGCTTATCGTGTAGTTTTAGTATGTTTGTATTCATTGAGTATTGTCATTGGTGTCCCTGGTAATTTTCTCATTCTTTTCATTTACTGTCGTAAGCGTCTAAGAACAGTCTATCATCATTTCGTCATCGTCCATGCCATCGTCGATATGATTGCATGTGTAGTCATCTTTCCCCAAACTATTCACACCTTGATATCGGTGCGAGGAACATCTAGTCTTATTCTGTGTAAACTGCTTAGATGGGTCATTTGCAGTCTACCAACTGCAACCCTTCATTTGAATTTAGTAGTTGGGATAGATCGGTATTATGCTATAATAAAACCGTTTAAGAGTCCACTTCGGCGCGGGCAGCTTCGTTCTATGTTGTTAGTACTAGTGGCAATATCAACTGCACCAGTTCCATATATAACAGCCCCTATTTTCTCATACATAAAAGAAAATGTAACTGCCGAAGAAAAATATTGTCAGTATACAAATAGCGAACCTTTACGTGCGCTGACCTTGTTTCCATCGGCTTTATACTTTGTAATGCTTGTGTTGTTTACCAATTACCTCTATGTGCAGGTTCATTTACGAGCACGAATGCGAGTCAATGCGAAACTTCAGACCATATCAACTGTATCGAAGATATTGTCTTGCCCAGGTGAAATTTGTACAACCCAAGAACAACCGCAAGAATCGAATTGTGCGACCAAACCATCATTGTGTCCCACACAAGCAAGACAAGCTCGCGCTGATAAAAGTGACACTTGTGAGCAACATCCATTTAGTATTCTTGCAGAGAATTTGGACCCAAACAATCATTTCAGTATTAGCGCTAAAATGGGCAGCAATTCAAATGAAATGGAACACATGAAAAACATACATGACCTCACCGTAAAAGAGAACAGTGCTCTTCATATAAGTGACACTTTCTCCCATTCTCAATTGGGAAAAGACAAGGGTCATGATCCTCTCCCCTCCACCTCCTCAACACTGTGCGTCCTCAATACAAAATCGACGTCCCAATTGAAACCCAGAAACGAAGTTAGTACGACAGATACGTGTTTGATGAACACTACAAATCGCATGTTGTTTATTATATCTCTGATATTCACCGCAACCTTCGTTCTCCAGTTGCTTTTATGGATGATACCAAAGTCGCTGAAGCTTTATGTTAAAGACTACAAGCCCAGTTTGTATGCATTGTATAATTTTTTTCAACATTTGTTTATAATAAACAACTGCTTGAAAGTGGTTATATATGCTGCTCTAAACCGATCATTTCGAAAGGACGTAGTTCTACTCTGGAGAAAGTTCCCAGCGCATCGATGATTTGTTATGAAAACCAGGAATTTGTCCATAGACTTTCATTAATCGTGATCAAAACCACCATCTATGGAAAGGTAGCAACAAATTATTGGACGATGATAGGATATAAGATATGAAAACAGCAAAATATTTCAACAAAATTGGTTGAAAATTATTTTACAGTATTTTGAATTTCAAGGCTTTCTTATTGTAAATTATACAAATTGTATAGGAATTTTGTGAAATCGATTCAGGAAAACCAATGAATTTTCTTATGTAAATGAAGTAAAGTAAAATTTCTGATTCAAATTGTCATTGATGATGTACAGATGTACTTCTCTCTACAATTCTACTGTTGTGACATCAATTAACCTCACCGGGTTAGATGATTGAGAGCTTATCCAACCAATCACTGCATGAATTTGCCTATAATCTGCGTAAGTAAGTGGGGCAAAAATCCCACGTGGTACTGGTCTGCTGGTACAGTATATTAAGCTAGCGCCGCGCTCTCACAAAACAGACTGAGGGACAGCAAAATGGTGAACAAAAATTGCGCTTACTGTCTCGCTATGGGCTGTGTAAATCCAATTCCTGTTACCCAGAACGGTTAGGAAACGGGATTCTGTTTATTACTTTGAAGAAGTGCCAAAAATGCTTCAAAACTTGCGGCAGGCCACATGAACATCCAAATGTAAAGGCATAGGTAATGTATAATTTCTGATTTGAGGTTTGTTTGCCCTTCCTAGTTACCGCGTTGCTATGGTGGATGTGGCTTATTTCCTAACCCATAGACGTCAATTGAAACGCAGTGTGTAAATAAACAGTGAGCAGCCTTGGACAAGAAATTGCGCAAGTTCTTTAGTTTACTGGCAGGCCTTGTTGGACACAGACCTGTATCATTTTGCCAGGAAGCTCCGAATTCAAGTTTGAATTCGTCATCCCTTATTGTAAGCACAATTCTAAAATAACCTTCCAATCCCATTCACCGTTAGTTTCCCCTGTATTTCCTCTTCATGTTGACGTCCGATTTGGAGCCTTACGACATTCGTAGAGACATTTCGGCCAAGTTTCGTGAGTTTTCTTAATCTATATTTTCAGGGTCCTCGTTCGGGAAGGTAAACGGTGACCCAGTACCTTCCGGGTTTCCAAGTCAGATCCGTGTTGATCACCAATGCGGCAGGACGTTGAGGTGGGTTGTGTAATTGATCGGCCGCGTGAACGCCATTGTACATGTCGCACGTTAACCAGCGTGTGGACGCATCGGAATCTAAAAGATGTGTCAGGTCGGACATTTGTATGACTAGTTGGTGAAGTCGTAGAAAATGTTACGGTTTTTATCGATTTCGATGATGTTGTCAAATTCAGCGTAGATGAGGAGGTTTGTGGTAGTCGGTAGTGCGGCTACCTTAACTTTAGATCCAGACGTAAGTTGCCTCGCTTGTCGACTGAGTAATGTTGTCCGTGTGATCCACCAGGTGTCGGATTAAACGCAAACATTGTGTAACCGTCGAGAAAGTCTGTCGGAGTAATATCCATACCGCCATCGCTATACAAACGACCCGTGGCTGAAAACAACTGAAGGTAACTGCGTAGGGCCTGGTATGAGCCAAAGTTGGGAGTGAGCGGCGTGGTGGGATACTGTTCCTCGTCGACGTGTAAGGTCAGATAGTTAGGGTTAAATCCTTGGAAAAGAAATGGTTTTTGGTGTATTCGCCGTTGAATGCAGACGTGTCTACCAGACAAAGCACTTCTATTAAGGCAGTTCACCCCAAAACACGTTGTCTCGTTGCAAATTCTGGGTGCCCATCGGGATGGCGATATTGCGGAGGACGGTGTATCTTGTTCTTGGCTGGTTCTTGGTTGAGCATGGGGATGTCGATCAACACGTGGGTGTTGCTACATGTCACTTTTCGCATATACAGAATGGCGTCCAAGACATGTACTCGAAATTGGCATTTTCAGATCCTGATATCAAGCAAAATGGGTCTTTGCTGCGATGTAAGCCTGGGTAATAATAAGTTGTTGTGTGCGAAGATGTCAGCATAAAATGGGCCCATTATTGCGAAGACTTTGCTGCCCTTGGTATTGTCGAATCGATGTTTCAAGCCTGTATTAGGCTTTTGGGCGGGTTTCAAGTTGTGAAAATCATCTGACAGACGGTTTCCTTGAAATACATTTGCGATTGTACGGATACGTGGGTGTGGAATCACTGATGAGTTTGCCGTTGAGAGACACGTCTACTTGAATGCCACAACTGGCTAACGGGGTCCACTTTTTCGTCGTTTTGGTTCGCGTCGCACTTTGTCCCATCTGCGTTCGTAATCTTGACTTTGAGGTAAAGTTGGGTGTTGTTGATGTCAATGTACTTACTACCGGTCCCGGGGATGACGAATTCGATCGGTCCTGTGGCGTTCAAACTTTCGAACGGACGGTATTCGACGTACTCGCTGTCTTGATGACCATCTGCGTTGTCGGTACGTTAAACAATGCCATTTCGGATTTGGAGCACGGTAAAAACTGAGCGTGAACGAGATCCATGTTGACGGTTCCGTAGACAAATGACGATTGAGCATTTACCCCAAGTGTTTTTTCTTCTTATTTCTGAAGCTGGGCGTAAACCGACAGTCATTGACGTAAATATTAATTCAAACGAGCATCACTCTAGGGGTTCGTCGGCTTTGTTATCTTGGCTTTTCCTTGAGAAGTGGGTTCTTTACCAAGCTGTTGCAATCGCACTTTAGAGCGACCCATGGCTTTGCGTGTCAAACGTTGTCCTACCGCTTTCGCTTGACGGGTTGCAGATCGTTTCACGTTTTGTCCGGCAACCACGTTTTCCAAAAATCCTGCACCAGTGGTCAACGTTTCGCAAACGGTAGTACTGTCCTAAACAGTCCCAAAAGCATTCCTCCGAGACCGTAGCCTCCTTGATTTCCAGGTCCTGCAAACACAAGTAAATTTCATGTCATGATTTTATCTGGTGTGTGAATAATGATTAATGCGCAGTCCACAGAGTGATATAGTTAGAGCCACGCAGAATGTTGTTGACGAAAATGTAGCGTGACGATGGTACGTTTGACGTAAACGTAATTTTGTTGTCCTGTACCGTCTCGGAGGACAATCTCGATCGTGTCGATGTGGTTCCTGTTGACTGGGTAGTAGGCGAAGAACGGAGGTACGACGTCCACGGGCGAGCCAAAATCCGGCAAAATCGTGACTTTGAATCTTACCAGCGTACCCAAAGCGTTACGAGGAAAAGCAGAACAGTTGACCAAGACGGTGCTACGCGAAATGACATGGAGCGAACTAATAATCGACGGACAAGTCGTGCCTGGATCCCACGTTGTGGATCTGATCAACGACGCAATCCGTTCCCGAAATGTTTTCACCCCGCAAGGACGCAACTCGTTTGTGGAAGGCTAGTCGCGCACCAATATTCCTCAAGAGTTAATCGGTAATCGTGAAGTGTGGTATCGACTTCAACGTTTCCAACGTACAGGAAAATTCGACGATGGCCACCCAGCAGAACGAGAAGACATATTTCCCGTGGCAATGCGCATGGATCCCTAGGAAGACGACGACGACCAAACGTTGGAACCAAGAACGTCTTTCATGACACGTACTCGATGCAAAAATCGTGATAAACAAAGGGACCGGTGGCTGCAGGACCCTGAAAGCTAATAAAATTCAATCACTCCTACCGTTCTCATTTAGTAATGAAGTAGCCGTCATGGCAAACATATCAGCACCCTGAGCGATTTTCAGCAATTTTCTACAAAACATTACATGCATTAGTGCTTGTTGTAGAGGGCGTGTGATTCACCATGACGACAAGAATATCTGCGACGAAAAAAGAGAAAGTGGAAAAACCCTTCGAAACATCTACTACGATCCATCACATTCCGCTGGTTTCGCTGGAGTCGACAAACTACGCGCAGTGTAGTCAAGAAACGGATTTCAAACCTGAAACGAGGAGCAGTCCAAACATGGCTTGAGAACCAAGATACGTACACGATACATAAACCCGCACGGGGCAGATATCCCAGAAATTGCGTTACCGTGAACGGCATCAACGAGCAACGGCAAGTCGATCTCGTCGATCTTGGTGGTTACTCTCGATATAACAAAGAGGCGAAATGGCCTTTGAGGTGCATCGATGTGTTTTCAAAATATGCTTGTTTTCAAAATATGCTTGTTTTCAAAATATGTTTGTTTTCAAAATATGCTTGTTCTGAAAAACAAAACGGAGCGTCGCTCCTTGTTGTCGTTAACAACAACAAAAACTGTTCAAAGAGCTTGGACGTTTACCGCTGAAGCTGCAGACAGACAAATGATCGGAATTTTACAACCGCCACGTAAAAGCATTTTTGAAAGAAAAAGGCGTCAAATTGTTTTTAAAGGAGAACGAGACCAGGGCCAGCGTTAAGAAAGATTCAATCGTACGTTAAAATGATAATGTGCAGTTATTATACGGAAAATGACACGTACACCTAGGTGGACGTCTTGTCATATTTTATGGCGGCATACAACGCCGCGCAACATCGAGATATTGGACGAGCACTTGAAGACGTGAATTGGACCAACGAATTAAGACGTGTGACAAACACTGTACGTAGATGCAAAGTCTACAGTAAAGTCGATATCGACTTTACGCGTCGGAGACGACGTTCGGCTACTTACGCCAATGGACGGAATAAGTGTTTGTGATCGACAAAGTGATCAAGCGACAACCCATCGCGTATACAGTAAAAGATCTTGACGGCAAACCGGTTAAAGGTACGTTTTACTCTTAGGAATTGCAACGGATTTGTAAAAAGGAAGCCGATGCTAAAAAGGAAGCCGATGCTACAAAACCGAACAGATTGTGTGAAGCCGCACACGCAAGGACGGGAAGCGAAGTATTTGGTCAAATTGTACGTTTATCCCAGCAAATTTAACAGTTTGGTCGATGACGCGCTTTAATTCTAATGTGTGACAGTCAAAGTCTTCATTAACGTAAACGTCATCGTCATGACCAAATCGTTTTACATAAAGCTACCCAGCAACGGGTCCATGGACGTGTTTCCCGACAAGACGGCCACCGATTACAAGAAGAAACTCCCGATACCGTCGCATTTGGACGGCGAATGGGAAGTCGAACTATTCGAGTGCACGTACCCGTACTCGTGGTTACAAATCTGCAACGAAACCAGCAAGTTTTACTCCAAGGAATTGGCGACGCACTCAAACTGGAATCCCGTAGAATTACATCCGGTAAAGTCGTTTTTCAGCAAACAGGCGATCTTTGACAGCACATATCTACCAACAACTTTAAATCAAAGAGACGTCTTGCGTTTCGACGGTGTCAATGGCAAAGGTCAACTGAAACTACGCGGATGTCCTAATTGTGAAGTGAAACTGGAAGGCAAGATCACGCAAACACTCGGTGTGTCGGACCCACATGTGCTGACAAGCGAATGGCAATACGGATGCTATCCGTGGTTGAAGCAGAACGTTCACCAACTCATCATCAGACATCATGACTCCCCATCCGGTGGGTGATCACGAAGTACCGTTGTTGAAGAGTTTTAGCGTCACAAATCTGCTGGATTTTAGCTCCCCCGTGGACGTTGTACCTCCACTCGTCGCCTACTACCCTGTCAACAGGCACCCCATCGATACGATCAAGATCGCCCTCCGCAACGGTACGGGACAAGAAATTCCGTTTACGTCGGGACGTACCATCGTCACGCTACATATTCGTCAACGACGTTCCGCGTAGCTTTAACTATATACTTCTGTGGACTGCGCATTAATCGTCATTTACGCATCAGATAACATCATGACCTTTACCCGTGTTTGCAGGACCTTGAAATCAACGAGGCTACGATCTCGGAGGAATGCTTTCGGGACTGTTTAGGACAGCACTACCGTTTGTGAAACGAGGTGCTGCGAGCTTGGCAAAAGAAGTTCGTAAAGAAGCGTTGACCACTGGTGCAGGAATTCTGGAAGACGTAATAACCGGACAAAACGTGAAACGAGCTGCAACCCGTCGAGCGAAAGCGGCAGGGCAACGTTTGACACACAAAGCCATGGGTCGCTCTAAAGTGCGATTGCAACAACTTGGTAAAGAACCCACTTCGTCAGCCAAGATAACAAAACCGACGAATCCCTGGAGTGATGTTCGTTTGAATCAATATTTACGTCAACGACCGTCGCTTTTACGCCCAGCCCCAGAAATAAGAAGGGAAAATACTTTGGGGTCAATACTCATTCGTCATTTGTCTACGGAACCATCAACATGGATCTCGTTCATGCTCAATCTTTACCGTGCTCCAAATCCGAAATGGAATTGTTTAACGTACCGATAACTCAGATGGTCATCGAAGACAGCGAGTACGTCGAATACCTACCGTTTAAATGTTTGAACGCCATAGGACCGATCGAATTTGTCATCCCCGGAACCGAAACCAAGTACATTGACATCAACAACACCCAAATTTGTCTCAAAGTCAAGATTACGAACGAAGATATGACAAACTGCGACGCGAACGTCAACGACAAAAAGTGGCTCCCGTCAACCACTGGCTGAGTTGTTGAATTCGATTTTTTTTTTAGGTGGACGTGTCTCTCCACGGTAAACTCATCAGTGACTCCACACCCACGTATCCGTACAGCGATGGTGATCGAAATGCTACTCAATTACGACAAAGAGGCCAAAGACATCCACCTCCAATTGCAAATATATTTCATGGACACCACCGGTCACATGGATTTTCACGACTTGAAAGCAGCCCAAATTCCTAATACAGGCTTGAAACATTGATTCGACAAAACCAAAGTCAGCAAAGTCTATTACCCGGCGTGGAAGTACGACTGAAGTTACACCGCAGCAAAGATCCGATATCAGGAACTGAAAATGCCAATTTTCGAGTACATATATTGAACGTCATCCTGTACACGCGAAAGGTGACGTGTAGCAGCACCCACGTGTTGAACGAGATCGCCGTGCTCAGCCAAGAACCAGCCAAATACAAGATTCGACGCACTGTCTTCCGCAATATTGCCATCCCGATAGGCACCAAGAATTTGCAATGAGCACAACGTGTTTTTGACTAAGCTACCTAAACGGTTAGTGCTTTGTGTGGTGGACACGTCTGTACGCAACAGCGAATACACCAAAAGCCCATTTCTTTTCCAAGGATCTACCCATAACTACCTGACCTTACACGTCGACGAGGAACAGTATCCCGCCACGCCGCTCACCCCCAACTTTGGCTCACACCATGCCCTATGCAGTTACCTTCTATTGTTTTCGGCCATGGGTCGTTTGTATAGCGATGGCGGTATGGATTTTACTCCGACAGACTTTCTCGACGGCTATACAATGTTTGTGTTCGATCTGACACCTGGTGGATCCCACGGACAGCATTACTCAGTCAACAAGCGAGGCAACTTACGTCTAAATCTAAAGTTTGTAGCCGCACTACCGACTAGCACGAAATCTACGCAGAATTTGACAACATCATCGAAATCAAAAAAAAAAAAAAAAACGTAACATTCTCTACGACTTCATCTTTTAGATTCCGATGCGTCCACACGCTGGTTAACGTGCGATGTGTACAATAAGGTTTACGCGGCCGATCAATTACACAACCCATCTCAACGTCCTGCCGCATTGTTGATCAACGAGGATCCGAGCTGAAAACCCGGAAAACACTGAGTCGCCGTTTACCTTCCAGAACGAGGATACTGGGAATATTTTGATTCTTACGGCGAAGCACTGATGTCACCGTTTATCCAACAATGGATCAACCGTATATCTATAACAGCAAACCGCTGCAGAGTTTTAAAAATTCGTTCTCAAGTCCGTTGAGTTTTTTAAAAGTTGGTCTTAAATTATCCCCTTCTCAAAAAAGTCGCTCAAAATTTTACCCCTGTGCAACGTCAATGGGATTTCAAAACAAAAAGTCATTCTCAAATTTGAACGTCAAAAAGACAAATCTTTTCTCAAATGTTACCAATTTTCAAAAAGTCGTTCTCAAGTCATCTCTATTTTCAAAAATCGTGTGTCAAATTATTTGTTCTCAAAAACATCTATACACCGTTTTCTAGAAGGCCCATTACCAGATTACTACTTACTGTGTATGTGGGATATTGGAAGTGTGTAAAAGTTATGTACTTGTCATTTCAAGTCATTTTATATCCAGCTGTCATTTCTGCACAGTAGATCGAGATCGACAATACTCCTCGCCACTGCGGGAAACTCCATACGTATAATTTATGATTACAATTTATTTCATTACCTTATCATGCCAATGACGACATAATTTGTATTTGTAATGTATTTCTTTACTATTCTCGCGTGTTTCTTTCCAGTATGATTTGGCATGAAGTTCTAAAAGGAATACATATAGACTTTGAGGAATCTGAGGTTGTTACGTCACAACTAGCCTGATTTTAGTCGTTTCTACACAAATAATACCAGACTTTAAACGTAAATATCAGGCTTATTTTTGAAATTGTGCTTTCTTCATTACTTTTCTTCTTTTGAAGTCCTCTATAAGATGGACTTGCTTGACCTCTGAACTAATCCTTTAGATATATTTTGAATTATTTTAGCTAGGTTGTGCCTGATAGTCATGCAAATACGTTGAAGACAGTGAGCTCCACCGTCAGTGTGTATGCACCTTGCTTTGACAGTCTGAGGTTTTAGAATGTCCCATCTGACTAGGGCGTGATTATTTCTAAAAGAAGTGAAGGCCACAGAACTGAAAACCTAAATGATGTTGCCAAATATTTGGCTACATTTACTACAGTACAAGGTGTTTTTTTTTCAATCTAAAAATATTTAAAAAAATTTTTTAATTTTTCAAAAATGTATTTGTTGTCCATGCTTCATAACAAAATAAACATTTGTAACAATATCACATCAAAATTGTCTTCTTCTTCTGCTTTTTATCTTGATGAGGGAGGGGGAAGTGGTTAAGTTAGAAAGGAACCAGAGAGATGAATTATTGACCAATTCCCGGACTTTGCATTTCCGTCTTTCAGCAAGGGCGGATCCAGGGGTAATGGCCGTCCAACAAATCAATAGTAAAGGTATGCCAATTAAGCCAGGTTTACAAAATGTCCTTAGGTATATAGGCCACTGATGGATTTGTATGTATATTTTACAAGTTTGAGTTCAGGACAATTGTATTTTCTCAAATTTTCCTATGTTATTTGAGTATCATTTATTTGATTATCATTTATTAGCATTACTTAGTAATTTGGTCTCCCATCCAACTGTCCAATAATATACCTGCTACCGATGTTATACGCTGTTGCTTTATATGGTTTTGCGTAATACGAATAGACCTAACGTACGAGAAAATGTACTCCAGTGGATCTCCAGTAGTTGGCAGAGTGGACAGCCAGGGGCTTCGCCCCTGAGCCCACCGAGAGCCCTTAAGCGGGCCCCTGGACCCCACCTCGTTAAGCGCAGTGCCGCCTTACGGCGCCACCGTGTGATATAAATTACACTCTGGTGTGACCAATTTTGCCCCAACCCCCCCCCCCCCCAAAAAAAAAAAACAACACATTCACCCATGGATCCGTCCTTGTTTTTCATATCAGTCGTTTCAAACGTGCCCCCACCCCCCTTTCCTCCTTCTCACTTGAAATAATGTTTCGCGGCCCATGATAATCCTGAGTCTATATTGTTTGGTTCAGTATTTGTATCCTCAGGGCCCCAAGGAAAACCACATTTATGCTGATTTGGGATGCCCTGGAAAATAGGTGCAGTAAATAAAAAAAAATACAGTTTTCTTGTCAGTGCCGAATGCCGGAGAAACAATTTTAAACATGAAAAATTTAACAGTTCAAAGATATCTCTATCTTCTTTTCATGTAAATGTTCTCAAGAAATATAGGTTGAGTAACTTGCATTATAATGAATCGAAGATTATTGTTGCAGAGCTTAGTCATTGTCTGGAATTATAGTTATATAAACAGGTAAAACATCTATATTATATACAATCATAGTTAGGCCTGTCGTATACATGCCGTATTTCTTTTAAATTATACTGCCGACGAAGATCGAATAAATGCATTGGAAAAAGGTTACTGACTCTGTGTTCAAGAAGAGTGGAAGTTGCTTTTTTTTCTTCCTTTTGGGCCAGGAAAACGTTTAATATTCAACAGAAAGAGATTTCAAGATATATATGGACAGTCATTGGTGCGCAAAGGTGTAACTAGACATCAATGATGTTATAGCTCAACCCATTACAATGCAAGAAGAATTGATTGCTTTCAGTGATTTTATTTTTGTCATATGTACTTTTATGATGTTTTTAAAGTTTGATTTGAGGTGCATTCCATTTGTGGGCAATTATTCATCATGTTAAAAATTCAAGAGTTTCAACTTTCCCGTATGAGTTGTATTCAGTTTGTTTGTTTGGGTGTAATGTCAGGTCATATGTGCCAAACGAGGTTAGTTGTGAATGACTGTCAGATTGGTTCTCAGTAATGACTTAGTTTTGCGGTGGGTGCAATGAGGTTCATGTTATAGCGATGTCTGAAAAATTATGCTTCTAACAAAAGCTATGTGACATTCAATGCATGGTGCCATCATGTCTCACTTGATTAATGACGTTGGCGAGGTCATAGGTAAATTCCACCACAACATATAGTTAGAAAATACATTTTGCAAACATAACAAAAAGTTTAACATTTACACATTAATCTTCATAAATGTTAGATTAATTTCATTTGGCCGGTACTGAAAAAAGATTACTAACCAAAGATGTTTCAAAACGGCCAAATATGTTATAATTAGCCGGTAATCGGCCAAACTAGCAGCTAAGGTTGTGACAGTTAGCATTTTTTCATAAATGTACAGCTGTCACCATTACGGTCCATAACCGTTTAACCGTAATGCCAGTTGTCATAAGTGGACGCCCTTTTAACGCAAGTATAAAGCGAAATCTTCGCCAGGTTCTTAACAATTATCTACCTACTGTGGTGTAGCGGTTATCATACATGTCTACAGACCACGAGGTCCTGGGTTCAAGCCTGGGTTAAGTAGACACGCCAGTGCACCACAACTGGTTATCAAAGGCCGTGGACATTGACTTGGTTGTTGATGTTATGTCTGTCCGTACGTCGTACCTGTGTTCTCGTCCGGATCGTATTAAGCGTTTCGTGATAGCATTGTTACTATCATAAGCGATTACGCAGGTGACAACCCCGTCATTGTAATTGTGCGTTTACTCGTCGTCGTCGGTTCTTATTAATAGACCTTCCATAGCAACCCATGCTAATCCACCACTTGAAAGACGCTACCGTTATATTCACTATGTAATGTGCAAACATGCACTTCCTGCTTCTCGTATGAGTGTGTAAAAGTCAAGTTGACATGTACGATCGTTACTTAAATATTGATATCTGGTGTTTTTATTCTTACATAATTAGTTCTTAAATAAATAAATTATTATCCCGATAAAAAAATCATATATTTCATGTACTTTCTTTGTCAAATACTGTTAAAAAATCTTGTTTAATGAGGAACGAAACATAACATAGAAATCATGCTGCCAAATTTGTTTGTGACTTCAAAGAAACATACATATAAAATATAATGGAATTTCGTTTTAAAGTTATGCCCCTAATTGTGTTTCATTTGACTTTTTATCATAATTGATGAAGGGTGGATCAGGAGGAGGTGGATCGGGAGGGAGGGTGGATCGGGAGGGTGGAGCGGGAGGGTGGAGGGGGGTGGAGCGGGAGGGTGGAGCGGGAGGGTGGAGGGGGGTGGATGGGGAGGGTGGAGGGGGAGGGTAGAGGGGAGGGTGGAGGGGAGGGGTGGGTGGAGGGGAGGGTGGATCGGGAGGGTGGATCGGGAGGGTGGATCGGGAGGGTGGAGTGGGAGGGTGGAGGGTAAGGGTAGGGGGAGGGGAGAAACAGCGTTGGGCAGAGGCGGTTGTGGCTACAGGAAATGGGATGGTAAATTTCGTCCAACGTATCTTTTTTTATTGGTATTTCTTGTCCCCAGTAGGCAAATAGACTAAAATATTGGATGGGATCAATAGCTAAATACAAGTGTAACTGCCACGGTCGTGTAGAGAACGAATCTTATTTATACAACAGGAGACAAAGACAATTGTTAAATAGGGTAGAGAGGGGAATACCCCCATTGTGTGAGTATTCCCTCATAATGGGGGGGGGGCGGGAACACAGAGGGTAGGCCTATAAATGTTGTATTTATATATCGTTTTGTCAGTTTGTAGTAGTTGCTGCTGTAGGATATTGTGTAACTTCTTTCTGGGACGTACAACATAAACTTCAAAATTATCATGCTACGTCGGAGTTCTTACTCACATATGGGGACAGGCTTAACGCACCACACCCTAACACACATCTGAGGCTAACATGTTTTTAAAACACATTTTTATTTCAATACTGGGTATATAGTGGTGCGTGGCCAGGGGGCAGGGGAGACTTTCCAATAATTACGGCCCTTAGTGTTTAATAATGGTAATCCCAGGGTCATACAAGCAAGAATATGTCTCCTTTGATTTAGGTAAACAATTTGAATAGAAGAAAAATCTTTTTGATTCCTATGCCAGACATGACAGTATCTGAAATGCGAGGAACAAGAATTAAAAAAAATTTAAATCGCGCAGAACTAAAAAAGAAGGTTAATAAAATAAACATAATAGATAAGAAATAAAATAGATAATACAAGAATAAAATATACTTATCTCACTAAAAAGAAAGAAACGAGAGAAAATACTTAATACTTCTTTAAAAAAATAATAACGCACCTGATTTCATGGCCCTCGGTATTCGCGAACTTAGGGCCGGGTATATGCAGCATACTACCTCTTTTATTTAAGAACAGTGACAGTTGAAAAAATATGCTTCTAACAAAAGTTGTAAGCCGTTTTGTATTAATTTTAATGTAGGAGTTAATGGAGGTTTCCACTATGTAACGGTCGATTACCGACTTTATCGGAGAGCAAAGGTCACTTTGAGTGCAGCATATTCTGCAACAATACATTTTTAAAACAAAATTACGAACATTAGCAACCATCTACATGTATTAAAAAAATATGTTAGGCTATGACGTTTGCATGTTTGATTTTTTCTGCATAGGACTTCCAATTTGTTTAGTTTTAGTTTCGCTACGGAAAAAGCGTACTGCCGTGATTCCCGGGATACATATTCCCCTACTTTTTAAGCATAGGCCTATAGAATAAAAAATAAAATAGTACACAATTGGGGGTGGGGGAGGGGGAGAGGGGGAGGGGGGAGGGGAATTTGTTTGAGTTTCAATTCGTATCTTATGACCCCAAGTTTGGATAAGAAGCCAAGCAAGCTCCTTCACGTTGAAGATGTGAATTTACGGCCCTGAAGTGTCAACGATTCATTGTATGAAAATGCTTTTCTGCATCTCATCCACCCCATGCCATCTCAGAATTCAATTGTCTTATCAGGGGTGGCGGAGCGTTCAAAATATTAGGGGATTTAATGAGATAAGGTGACATGTGATACGTTCACCTAAAATTATTAGGCTGAAGCCCGCACATCCCACTTCCCAGCTCCGCCGCCTCTGTCGATTTCAAGTCATCATTGATGATAGGACCTAAATAAAAACCTTGATATGAACGCATAATGTAAGTTTCGCGTAACTAGCATGGCTACTTTAATATAAAATTAAAATTAGTTCTTCCCCGTTTTTCTGTTTGTTCAAACTTAAGGAAACACTTTAGTGGAGCGGATATGTGACTGAGGTGTGCACTTCTGGATAGAAGCGTGAAAATTTGCACAACGGGGTTTTTGAGTGTGCTGATTTCAGAAATTGCGGGAACCACGATGTCAATCCAACCCTTCCCGCCAAAAAATTCAAAATTCAAAATGGCCACCACAAACACGTTTTTGCCCATAAATCAGCTGTTAGTGCCCCGATTGCCATGATCTTGGTGTCTATACCTATGTTCTTGAGGTCAAGAAATCCAATAAAACCCATGCGAAACATCATAAGATCCATCTTCTTGCCAAAAAATTGAAAATTCAATTCAAAATGGCCGCCACAAACTTATATGAGAATCTCATGAGAAAAGAAAAGTTCTCATGAGAGCATGAAAAACAATTATGAGAATCAGGACAAACAATTTTGCATGAGAACATGAGATTTATTTACCTCATGAGGACATAAAATGATCATGATAAATGATAATTATTAATGGTAACCATGGCAACCTTAAATTCATGAGCTCCTTAACACGTCATCATGTCCTGTTTTGGTTTCTGTAAAAACCATGCAATGGAATGTGAGATCTAATTATGAGAAGTGAATTTGCTCATAAAATATGGAAGCTCACAACAGCAAGTCTGGCACAGTATTGTCATTCAAGGAAGATGTTGGTGATACCTTGCTAGATGCATGCAACTTCGATCCTGATGAAGAAGCTGTAATATTGATGAGAGTGGCAAAGTTGGTCCGCAAAGAAATATTTGAGAAAAAATACCACTTCAATAGTTTCTTATGTGATGAACAATTTGACAATCTACCTCCTTCTCTATCTGCCCTCGTCGGGATGATTCTAGGGAGGTCAAATGCAACACAACGTGTAGATGACAACAATGTAAGCACAGCTGCCTTGTCCATTACACAGTTACTTGTCTTCAATGCCGTCAAACGAGGTAGGAGAGATTCTGTAGCAGCACGGCATAATTCGGACTGTGAGACGGTTCTCCCATTGTATCTTGGCCTGCTTATTTACAACCGAACGCGTAAACGTGATCTCATTGACAATCTATTTGAAAAGGATCTGTCGGTGTCATATGACAGAGTTTTGCAACTGTCTACTGATGAAGCTAATAGAATAATTGACATATATGAGAATGAGGGCATTGTCTGTCCTTCAAACCTCAGAGACCAACTGTTCACCACTGGAAATCTCGATAATATAGATCACAACCCGTCATCCACCTCAAGTCGTGATTCTTTTCATGGCACCGCAATATCAATAACACAGCACATCACAAATGACAATTCTGGTGTTGTTAGGGTCCTTCAAGAGATTCCCGAAAACAGGGCCCAACCAAAGTCAAAATCTATCAAGTCATTACCAAAGTCATATACTGATGTGCCACCGGTTTCGCTCCCTGATAATGTCATCCCAACAGCAGAGGATGATGAAGCAATTCCAATATCTGCGGAAATGAATGATGATGAAATGCAGAAGTTTTGGTTTGAAAAAGTGAGGACGAAGTTGGCTAATGAAAATCAAATTTATCAGGTGAAGACGGACATATCATGGTCAGCCTACTTTGCCAGCTTACAGGTGTCTCTACCCAAGACATCTGCAATTATCTCTCTCTTACCATTATTTCGAGATCAAGCACATTCACCCGCTATGGTCAAGCATGGGATGAATATCATCAAACAGATCACGGTTCGTGTCAACCCAGGCCAGATACCACTGTTCACTGTCGATCAGCCATTATATGCAATTGCAAAACGAATTCAGTGGAAATGGCCAGAAGAGTATGGTGAAAGACATTACATTGTACTGATGGGGGGTCTCCATATAGAAATGGCCATGTTGAAAGTAATTGGCGACTGGCTTGATGGTAGTGGTTGGACCTATGTTATGACTTCGGCCAATGTTACAACTGAGGGACGTGCAGCTGGTCTGCAGAAAGGTTCACACACATCCAGAGGTCAGTGGGCACATCAAGTAACCGCAGCGGCTCTGTACATTCTCCTTCACAGGTCATATGCTGAGTATCAAATCAACACATCAGATGATGAACAAATACACTATGATGAGTGGTGTAAACAGATGGCTTCAAAGCATCCTCAGTTCGATTACTGGTACAAAGTCTGGCAGTTGGAACTTCTCTTCCTACAGTTCCTTAGATCACAGCGTGAGCAAAGATATGTTGCCTACGTGCAGTCACTTGGAAAGATTATTCCATGGATGTTCGCTCTTGACCACTACCACTATGCTTGCTGGATGACCGTTCATGTGAGAGACCTACAATCCCTTGAGATTAACTGCCCTACCACACATGCAGAGTTCCTCAAAGGCAACTTTGTGACACAGAAAACTATGCACAAATTCTCAGCACTAGCCCATGATCAAGTTAATGAACAGCTGAATGCAATGGTGAAGGGAGATGGAGGCATAATAGGTATCACTGAAAATGAAGCAGCACTAGCAAGGTGGATGGTGGCAGGTCCAGAAACAGCTAGACTTCTAATGGAGTATGATGACAAACATGCTAGGGGAAAGAAGGACACAGAACGCCACCATGAACAAATACCAAGTGTACAGAAGACTTTCTTATCTCACGTCAAGAGTGTCACTGATGTAATGGATGAACTTGGCAACCCCTTTGCTGATACAAGCACAGACCTCTACGCACTTGACACCAAAGTGATAATGTCTGATAGTGTGGTAAATGCTATAAGGTCCGCAGAAGACATAGGCAAAACACAGTACAAGAAATTTATTGCCGAGCGTTTCAATGGCACAATCACTGCATTCAAAGACACCATACATAAGAACAATCTGCCTTTGTTAAATTCTAGTTCACGAAAGAAACCTGCGAAGTCCGCTTCCAAGATTTCCAACCTGCATAGTGATGTTTGTCTCTTTTCACGGATGTATATATCGTGTCAAGCTAAAGAAAGCGATATGGATGCCTTCTTCAGCCTAAAAATCATGCCTGGCCTCCATCATTGGCATCAAATGGTATTATGCATCAAACATGCAAATCTGACTTGATGGAATGCCTGGAGACAATGGTACCACAACCAGAATCTCTTCCAAAAGTTGACGTCAAAATTGTTGACGGTGCTGCCCATTAATGCACACGCTTGATCCAAAGAAGTCCAAACTTTCTGTCAAAACATTCCAGGACTATTCACAACTGGTGTTCTTGCCTTACATATAACACATGTTACAAGACGTTGTTCGTGTAGATGTTGTCTGGGATGTCTACAGGGAGGACAGCCTAAAGACACAAACACGACAGAGCCGTGGATCTGGTAATCATCTCCGGGTGGACAACAACACCAATATTCCTGTTAACTGGAAGAACTTCCTTCGCTGTGATGCAAACAAAGACAGCCTGTTCCGACTTCTAGCCAATGCAATACAAGAGTTCCAACCTCCCCCAGGGAAGCAAGTGATCTCCACACATGGCCAGAATGTTGTATCATCTCCCATGACTGACCTTTCAAGCTTGTCCTGCACTCACGAAGAAGCGGACACACGGCTTCTTTTTCATGCTTCCCATGCGTTCCATCATGAATTTACCAAGCTGATGATACACGCAACAGATACTGATGTGGTGGTTATTGCGCTTGCTGTGTCCAGCGTTTTACAGGACTGTGAAATATGGATAGCATTTGGTCATGGTGGTAGACTACGTTACATCCCATGCCAACTAATTGCAGCGGAATTAGGCAATGACGCATCATGGGGTTTACTATTCTTGCACGCAATATCAGGATGTGATACTGTCTCTGCCTTTCATGGAATTGGAAAGAGAACCGCTTGGGCTGTATGATGCAGTATGCCTCATCTCAAACCAATTTTTGCTCGGTTATCCCATGCTCCATGCCAGGTTTCCCCCAGCGACTTGAAGCAAATAGAGAGATATGTTGTTCTCTTGTATCACTCAACCATGTGAATGAACAAGCACTTGTTCACTCAAAACCGTAAGATGGAAAACATTCCTCCAACGTTACATGCCCTGGAACAGCATGTGAAAAGGGCTGTTTATCAGGTAGGGCACATCTGGGGACAGTCACTTATAGGGGACCCTGAAGTTCCATCGCCAGATTTATGGGGCTGGGAGAGAGTAAGAGGTGATTCCCCATGGACTCCATGCTAGACCACTCTTCCAGAGGCAGCCAAAGCTTGTCAGGAACTGCTGAAATGTGGATGCAAAAAGTCTTGTGCAAAAAGATGCAAGTGTGTCTGCGCAAATCTCAAGTGTACACAGTTGTGCTTCTGTTCCGAACAGTGTAGCAGAGAATAAAGCAAATCTGAACATATGAGATACTGACAGCGATCATGTAATCATTTTTAACATAATGTATGACACACTATTTGACTGCTTTACCTGAAAAAGGTATACCATGCTCAATTGTGATATACTTTGATCTGACAAATAAATGCTATTATATGGAATTGTTTTCAAATTTTCACCATAATATTTCATATGTATTCTACCGACTTGGTATAGATAGTAAGATCACGGTGATTGGGGCAGGTTTTTTGGTCAAAAACTTGTTTTGTGAGGGCATTTTGATTGTATCTGTTTTACTATTCACAATATAATGTACGTCATGATATTTCATGTTTTCTATTGGGTTCCTTGACATAAAACAGGTATAGATACCAATAAATGATGGCTGGATAGCCATTTTATGGTCAACAATGGATTTGCGACGGCCATTTTGAATTCTAGGTTTTTCGTGGGAAGATGTTATGATAGTTTACGTGGGTTTTATTGGGTACATTGACCTCAAAAACATATGTCTAGAGACCAAGATTATGGCTATTTGGGCACTTAGATCCGTTTTATGGTAAAAATGCTTTCTTGTGGCGGCCATTTTGAATTTTCAATTTTTTGGGGGGGAAGATGTATCTCATGATGGTTTGGCATATGTTTTATTGGATTTCTTGACCTCAAGAACATAGGTATAGACACCAAGATCATGTTAATCGGGGAACTAACATCTGATTTATGGGCAAAAACGTGTTTATGGCGGCCATTTTGAAATTTCAACTTTTTGGCGGGAAACGTTGAAATGACATCGTGGTTCCTGCAATTTTTGAAATCAGCATACTCAATAACCCCTTTGTGCAAATTTTCATGCTTCTATCCAGAAGTGCACACTTTAAGTAAAAATTGTTACATATCCGCCCCACTACTTGAAATATAATACTTAACATTCATCCTATCCATGTAATGATAATCATCGGGATTACGTAATTCCCCTTTGATGTCGCTACTGCTTCGAGAAAAATCTGGGTCACTGCCAAAACGCGTTTAGAGCAGTGATGCGGTCTAATCTGCTGCACCGTATAATTTAGTGCACTTGGAATAGCTTTTTGAATGATTTAGCCAATGTATTTTCACCCAAATCAGCACTAATGGGGCTGTTATATAGCAATAAATATTCAAGTGTTTGAAGTTTTTTCCTCAAAAACCGAGAATGATTGTTTGTTGTCCGTAAGTACCCATGTTGAGAGACGCTATAGCGACCACGTGTGACTTCCGCAACTGGGGATGACAGATCACACGGCGTGAGAATATTACCGAGTTTTGAGCATGAGCAGGCTATCACCGCATTAATTTATGTCAAGACGTGCTGATTTTGTGATTCGTAATCCAAGCAACAACTCCCTGGTAATCCGGTCGTAAAAACAATAACAATACCCAGGCAAACATTTAATCCGTCCGTAGATACAACTATTAGTTTTGAAATATGTGTTACTCTTTGAAGTAAATAATAAAAGACACGAATTAATCTGTAATTTTATCACAATTGATGTGAAACGAGAATTTCTTTAATGTTTTCACTGCACATTAGAACTCTTAAAAGCTGGGATACTTCCAACGATAGGCCAAAGTACATCGATGGGTATGAATTTTGATTTCTTTGCATCGCTACCGTGGTTTGATTCATGACTTGTGTGTTTCTAACCTTTAACGCAAATTCTTCTGGGCCAACTTTAGGAATAGGTAGATTGGAAAAGAATTAAAGTTGTCTCCATATTTCATAGGAAAGAAGGGGCGGGCCCAAATTTCCTAGCGTACTGTTTTTACTATGAGGGGGAACAAATTTACTGGATGGCTACGGCTTAATTGTCTGGGGGCCCACATTTCCTAGGAAATAAGAGCCGGGAGGCCAAAATTTACTAGGGGGTAGAATTTACTTTTACACCGATCAGTGGTTGGGTGATGTGTATTGTGATTTGATAATTAAGGGATATAGGCGGAAATTTCTTGTGTGTATTTGACGGGTTATGTTAATGAGTGCTAGCCTGGGCCTAGCGCCTTCCTTATGAGCACAAGCTAGCTACATTCCATGCATCACATCCCAAGTACCGTGGAAATATTTAGTGATATGCATAACGCCCCGGGTGGAAAATGTGAAGGCAATGACATAGCGGGTAAAGATTGAAATGATAAGGTTGGTTAGATGGTTTCGTGAATTTATGCGAACTTGAAAAAGCAAACATAAAAATTGAATTAACATTCGTTTACACGTAGCATGATTTCCTAAACGGTTAAACGTCACAACCTTATTAGTAGCCCTGGGATGCCCCATTGAATACTACCGTACCCAGCGATGATTCTTCCACGTGTCCACTAAAACTTATAGGTTTGGAAACAAACTTCTATCTCTGGCAATCTGCTGCCCATACGGCAAATTACGGTTTATGCAATGCCGCTGCGTTCACCAACCCAACAAAACTTAATCCTTAACGTTAGTGGATCTAAGTATAACGCTCTAGCCCCGCGATGCAATGTAGCACAAACCTTAGTGACACTTGAGACTTGCTATACGACAAGCGAAAATGATCAAACAACAACTTCACACGTTATCTTCTAGGCTATGTCATAACCTATCATACAACTCGGTAATCCAATCCGATACAGCGTGACCTAAATAAGATTACAAGAATTTGCATATTCATAGCAGAATGTCCGAATTCTGATTGGAAAATACTGCGATATGATTAAACATATATGTCCATACAAGGAACTAATAAACATGCATGTATACCAACTGACCAATACCATGGCCCGGAGCGGTACCGGTACGAAACGCGAATAGGATAGAGCTATTTTTAGCGAAATTACCATAAAATCTTATACTTTGTTAAAACCTTTCGAGAGCTCTAATTAAAAAAATACATGGAATATCTCTTAACGAAATACAAGCTTTAATTTCGATACAAAAATCTCGCTTGAGCCAGAATCTCAAGAGCAAAACTGTAAAAACCTAGGAGGAGATGCATTTTTAAGCAAAAGTTAGTACAGGCACATATGAGAGGTCACGTACGATTTGATAATCTCCACTCATACACTCTGTGTATGGGTGGAGCTAAAAACCGGAGGGCACTGGGGGAACGTGCCCCTTTTTTTTTCCGAAAAGTTACCACCAAAGTCCCCCTTTTGAAAATGAAAAGTGCCCCTCAATTACTGTCAAAGGTGTAAGAACTGCTGAAATTTACACACACTTTTATACAAAATATTACGAAAGCGCCCCTTTCAAAATGAAATGCCCCTTAATTACTGAGTGACAGACCCAATAGTAGGAAATTGGCAACTTTTGTCAGTCCCACGACGAGGAAATGGGTTCCCATTAGAAAATTACCTCTTTCAAAAAATGAAATGCCCCTTTTACTTAACTTTATTATCTACAGACAGGGGGCGGACATATGCATATGAATTGGGAAGTTCCCCCTAAGCAACTAAGAGGTCGTGCCTCAGTGCCATTTTTCGAAAGCTTCCTACATCCCTGTTGGTGCGACCAGCGAGTTGGTGCGACACACCTATGGACTGATGGACATAGCACTGAACAACATGAACTTAATCGAAGAAAATATGCTCATCCATGAAAATAGCAAACAATTTTTTTTAAATCGGTCAAAAGTTGATAATTCATATTAACAACATTTAGAGTTTAAAGGCCTTATTTCTGTATTTTAAAGGACCTGGCGGCCAAAACATTGTCCGAAGGATTGAGAAACAATAAGTTAACATGGGAAACTCATTGGAATTCAATCAAATTTGCAAAAATTATCAAAATAGGCCTAAGGCGTTAAAATTTAAAATGCTGTAAATGGTCAATTTTTAAGAGATTTCGTTTAACTTTTTTAATATTTTCATGGGTTATCTGCCTAGTTTCATGGGTTATCTGCCTGATTTCATGGGTTATCTGCCTAAATTCATGGGCTATGTCTATTTTCATGGGTTATCTGCCATGGGTTATCTGTCTATTTTTATGGGTTATCTGCCTAATTTCATGGGTTATCTGTCTATTTTCATGGGTTATCTGCCTAATTTCATGGGTTATCTGTCTATTTTCATGGATTATCTGTCTAATGTCATGGGTTATCTGCCTAATTTCATGGGTTATCTGCTAATTTCATGGGTTATCTATCTATTTTCATGGGTAATCTGCCTAATTTCATGAATTATCTGTCTATTCTCATGGGTTATCTGTCTAATTTCATTAGTTATCTGCCTAATTTCATGGATTAACTGCCTTATTTTATGCGTTATCTGCCTAATTTCATAGATTATCTGTCTATTTGTATAGGTTATCTGCCTAATTTTATGCGTTATGTCTATTTTCATGGGTTATCTGCCTAATTTCATGGGTTATCTGTCTAATCTCATGGACTATCTGTCTAATCTCATGGACTATCTGTCTAATTTCATGAGTTATCTGTCTAATTTCATGGGTTATCTGCCTAATTTCATGAGTTATCTGCCTAATTTCATGAGTTATCTGCCTAATTTCATGAGTTATCTGCCTAATTTCATGGGTTATCTGCCTAATTTCATGAGTTATCTGCCTAATTTCATGAGTTATCTGCCTAATTTCATGGGTTATCTGTCTATTTTCATGGGTTATCTGCCTAATTTCATGAGTTATCTGCCTAATTTCATGGGTTATCTGCCTAATTTCATGAGTTATCTGCCTAATTTCATGAGTTATCTGCCTAATTTCATGAGTTATCTGCCTAAATTCATGGGTTATCTGCCTAATTTCATGAGTTATCTGCCTAATTTCATGAGTTATCTGCCTAATTTCATGAGTTATCTGCCTAATTTCATGGGTTATCTGCCTAATTTCATGAGTTATCTGCCTAATTTCATGAGTTATCTGCCTAATTTCATGAGTTATCTGTCTAATTTCATGGGTTATCTGCCTAATTTCATGAGTTATCTGCCTAATTTCATGAGTTATCTGCCTAATTTCATGGGTTATCTGTCTATTTTCATGGGGTATATGTCTATTTTCATAGGTTATCTGCCTAATGTCATGAGTTATCTGCCTAATTTCATGGGTTATCTGTCTATTTTCATAGGATATCTGCCTAATTTCATTAGTTATCTGCCTAATTTCATGGGTTGTCTAATTTCATAGGTTATTTGCCTAATTTCATGAGTTATCTCCCTAATTTCATGGGTTATATGTCTATTTCCATGGGGTATCTGCCTAATTTCATGAGTGATCTGTCTAATTTTATAGGTTATCTGTCTGTTTTCATGGGATATCTGCCTAATTTCATGGATTACCTGTCTATTTTCTTCCAATTAAGATCAAGTTGTTGCTATCCGTCACCTACAAGCACGAGCGGTATTTTACTGACGAAGGGGTGGGGTGAAGGAGGGAACTGTTAAAGTCACAAAATCAAATTTGCCTCTGCAAAAATGTGTGTGTGTGTCTGGGGGAAAAGGGGTGCATGAGTTTAGGGGGGAATCACACAATCACGCTAAGACCATACAACTTGAAATATGTATATAAAAAAGTGTGTGTGTGGAGGTGTGTGTGCCTTGCAGCCCAAATCCTATCCCGCAAATGCCTATACAAGGACTATAAGTAGTCAAGTTAAGCTTCTCAGTTATACATTTTGTTTTAAGTTGGTCGCAAACCGAAAGACATCAAACTGTCAAATAAAGGCAGCAATGAAAAACGCTGTTTCTTTGTTTTTGCATAAGCCTTCTAAGCGCATATAGGTGGGAATTGGGGTGTAAACCACCCACTTTTTGTCCAATGTTTTATCTTTTGAATAATGTTTTAATGTTTATTGGTGTGATTTTAAAATCCCACCTCCACCACTTTCGGTAGGAAATTTGTTATAGTTAATCCCCCCAAAAAGAATATGCAACTTAATTGGTTGATATAGTCTCTGAAGGAAGAAAAAATGAAGAAAATAATTGATCCAAATATCACAAACGATACAAATCGCCTCGCCACTTATAACCCCCAACCTCTGTTCCACATGCTATCCCATTCTACAGCCCACCCTACAGGAAATCATACATTAACGTTCCTGTGCGCCGACTCGTCTGGCAGCCGGAGAACTTGACTGGCGCGCAATGAGACGATGCAGCTTTGTGATATTGCGCGTTATAAGAAATCAATATAATATGATACATGAAATCCTGATGTCTTTCCACCACATGACCCAAACGCCATCACACATGCAATGAAGATGACATCCCATCACATAATTCTCTGTACCACATGCCATTCGACCCTGTACCATATACTATGTCACATTGTCCCACACGCAATCCCTCCCGGTGTCAATGTCATCCCACTCTCTCTCTCTCTCTCCCATGTCTTATCCCCCATGCCACCCACTGTGTCCCGCACACCATGTCACCCTGTCCCATATGTCATTCATTTCATTTTATTTTCATTCCATCTTATTTATATTATTTCTTCATTCACAACTTGACATTGGATAACAAAAAATAACAGGAAAATTACAAAAAAAATAATAATAAAGAATATGAAGAAAAATAGAGATGAATTAACAGTCATATGTACATAATACAATAAATTATATCAAAAGTTCTAAAAAAATGAATACTTACAATGAAAATGCTAATCGATGACAATTAATATAATAATTGACTGCTATGTGCAAGTCGGAATAGGGAGTAATTGCAAAACCTCTATTGAGCTTAACGTGGCAATCCCATGTTTAAGCAGGCAGAGAAGAAGTTCCCCTTAACATTTCGTGGGGTCCAGGAGCGAAGCTCGCTGAAGCTACAAAGATTTCTTGTTTTTGCTGCCACACAATCTAAAAATGCATGACTTAAAATCAGATACAAAGTTCAAAAATTCAATTAATGAGAGACGAAAAATTTAATTTCTTACGTTTCTGGCAATTCATTATTGTATATAATCGGGTGCAAAAGCTGTGAAAAGGGTCACAAAAGCATGAACATTTAGGCTAAATTCAAACTTTCGACTGACCTGCTAACAGAACCCTCAAAATGAGATATAGGCCAGGCTATTAAATTCTCAATCAGAAATATAAGCCAAAACTGCTGTCACATTGTTTAACTGTCTGACTGTTTAACTTTTGGTTGAGTTTCCAACTGTCATGTTTTCGAATTCGACCACTAATTTTCCAACTGTACAAATTGTTCATTTCAACACAGCTCGAAACAGATTTTGGTTTATCGAAATTAGAATGTTAGTCTAATTTTTGAATGTCTGAACCCCCAAAATAACAAATAAGCAATGCTGTTAAACGTGTTAAATTCTCAGTCTGTCAGTCATGAATATTTGTCAAATTTGCGTTTAGATTGTTTGAAAGGTTGTTGGTTGAATTTATAACTGTCATGCTTTTACCATCATATTTTTTAACTGGCATCCAATATTGGGGAAAAGGGATGGTTACCACCACATCCCTGTAGTGACGTCTCTGACCCCAAGAAGTATACCTAAAATGATTATTTTAATCAAAATTTGGCAGTTACTAAGAAAATTTTGAAAGAATTGATATAGCCAACGAATAAATACAGCCTATTTTGAAGGTGTTCCTGTTACAAACCATTTCAAGCCTTGACACACTAACAGATGCTTAAAACACCAAACTGACTAGAAGAAGACAGCAGACATGCAAACATAGCATCATGAAATTGTTTTTATAACAAAAATATTTTAGAAGGATTAAACGGCGCAGCGTTTTGGGTGTTTCTCCCATGCACCCCAGATAGTCTGATAGTATAGTATGTCTCATACCCACTTAAACAAATATATATATATATATATATATATATATATATATATATATATATATATATATATATATATATATATATATATATATATATATATATATATATATATATATATATATATATATATATATATATATATATATATATATATATATATATATATATATATATATATATATATATATATATATATATATATATATATATATATATATATATATATATATATATATATATATATATATATATATATATATATATATATATATATATATATATATATATATATATATATATATATATATATATATATATATATATATATATATATATATATATATATATATATATATATATATATATATATATATATATATATATATATATATATATATATATATATATATATATATATATATATATATATATATATATATATATATATATTTATATTGAATTGATAGCCAACGAATGCAGCTATATGCCTAATTATAGTGGCGTAGCTAGACCTTTTCGCGCTGGGAAGGGGGAGGCGGAGAGGGAACCATAACAAAATCCGAATCCAAGATACCCTCCCACCCCTACCCCACCCCTCCAAAAAAAAAAAAAAAAAGAGAACTAGTCAGAAGCTTGGGAATTTTGAGAAATAATTCGGAAATTTGGTAAAAATTCGGTGCTCGAAAATTTTGTAATCCTTTTCGCCAAGATGGCTGGTATACAACTGAACTTCAAAAGTTCGATTACCAAAGCAAGGCTGAATATTTTGTTGTGCTAATTTTTCGACTTTTTGCAAAGGCTGTTTAAAGCACTAAACTGAAAAGAAAATTAGGCCACAGACAGCCAAACACACTGATATCGGATTGCTTTGATCATCATCAGATCATTATCATTTCAACAATAAAGAAAAAGGTTACCACATTATTCCTCCATTTTTCTGAAATCCCAGGAGATAGCATCATGCAAATGTTTTTGTGTCATATTTTGCTTTTCTCATAAAAAAGCTTAACATATTGTTTACGTTACCAAAGACACGTATCTGCATTATAACATTGATCTGTTGATGTAACACTTCAGTTAAAGCTTAAAAGTATTGCGTACAACGCTTTCCTCATGAATAACTTTATGAAATTTTCTTTAATTATAGGGAGGTATATATACCATTTTGAAACTTAAGACTTTTTTATTTGGGGCAGTCAACACGAAAAACTTGTTAATGGCGTAATCACTTTTCCAAAATTGTGTCAACATGCATGGCGGTCTTTAAACTGTTCGGAGGCTAAATTTTACTGAAGAGCAAACCAAAACCAGAAAACCCAACGTTTTGAGGTTTTGATGCACAATGTGGATTTTAAAGGTGCACTAGACCAAAAATGAGTGCGTATTTTTAGGGCCCCTCGCCACTGTGGAGAGTATATATCTTTTCTAAAAAAAAAAAAAAAAAAAGTAATCAAAATATTGCCCATCTAGCACGCAACGGTATAGCAATTTTCTGGTTAATATGAATATTCAGGTAACCTTTGCCCTTACGTCGTATGTGGACTATGGAGGCATGAAGGATAATGAATCTCTGAAATTCGCAAAAACCGAGCGCCCTCAACTTTTCAATCTAGTGCTTTTTAATTTTTTTACATGTATATAAATGTTATTATACAGTTTTTATGGAATATTTGCATTGTCACGACCCGTGCATGAATTCCCTGTAATGCACGACCTGAGTATTTAGCTGAGTCCATTTTTACAGCAGGTGAATTTCTTAGCAAAGCGAAAAACCCCATAAAATCCTAAATTCGAACCATTCTATTCATGTTAAAGTCCTTTGCCACGTGCATAACACTCCGCCTCAACATTAATCTTTAATTACAGAATGGGTTCGCTCAAAACAACAAATAAGACAAAATTGTACCAGACTGTACTCACAATGATGCCTTGCATCTCAGCCCCTACTTTTTCAGAGTAAAAAGATGGTTGTATACTTTCACCAAAATTGCCACTAACTAATTTAATTTTTTTGGAAGGATTGCCAACGAATAAGTGACTTCAACGAAAGCAACTAGTCTATACTGATTATTTCCTTGTTATAGATGATCATTTTCTGACTGTATATGTGTTAAACACCAAACTGAACATAAGAAGACAGCATGTCTAAAATCCTATGAGATAGCATCATGAAGTTTTGACCACACAAATATTTTAAAAAAAAAAAATCCGTAGTTCTTCGGGTGTTTCTCCCGGTACAACCCGGGAAGTGTGTACCTCGCACACCCATTTTCCCCTCTGGACCCCATATTCAAGGCTGCTACTTTTCAGAGAGCCAGAAAATATGCTTGTCTCAAATAAACATCAATACATTTCTCAGATTCATAGTATATTTTTGTAGCTTGATAAACATGATTCAATTTCCTCCAAAACAGTCAATATCAGCAGTGTTTCGGTTGATTCTTCAATGCACCACAGAAAGCATACCCGCAGATCCCCACCTTTAAAAAAAAAAAAAAAAAAAAAAAGGTTTTACTTCCCCAAATTGACTGTTAGTTTACTCAGTTACTAAGAAACGTTTCATGAAAATGAACAAATACAGCATATATGATGTTTTTTTGTTACGAAGTATTTTCCGACTGACATATAGATATGATAGACATGTTTGAAACACCAAACTGAAAGAAAAAGACAGCAGACATGGCAAACAAACATATTAGAATGTTGTGAAAGTACATTTATCATCCCACCAATTAAGAGAAAGGTTACACAATATTTTTCCATATTTCTAAAATCCTATGAGATTGCATCATGAAACTGTTCGTCACAATTTGCATTTTCTAATAAAAGCTTATCATATTGTTTACGTTTTGTTTGTTTGTTGTTTTCGCAAAATGTTTCAAATCTTAAGCACCTCAGCCAATAATTCACGACATTTTGATAGGATTTGAATAAATTGCTGGAATAAAACCAGATGTATCACTTAATTAAAGGTTAACTAAAAGTACATTGCTTTTCCCTCATAAATAAATTCATGAAATTTTCTTTTAATTTCAGGGCAAAAACTGATAGAGGTGTACAGCATTTTGAAACTCTAGGCCTGCTGGGCTGAAAATATGATTTTTAACATGCAAATATAATTTTGCCGAAGGCAACCACCACGATTGGTTTTGGGAAGCCTTCTGATTTTGGACATTTTTAAACTTTATAATAATTGAATGTTTTAATAGATTTATCAGATTATAGGCCTAAAAATACCATTAGCTGTGGCTCTCCTTAAAATTCTGTTCCAGTCAGTCCAAACCACAAAGCTAAATATTTTGACTAATATAACCAACTATCCTCCCTAAAATAAACCTCTTGCTAAACGATTGACAGTTCATATGACATGCATGTAATGAAACACCTTGTTTAACTAAAAGGTCAGTTAGGGTTATCAAAGAAAACAATGGTTCCCTTATTGCCAGAACTAGTTACAACTACTGTGTGAACTTTTATGAACTGTATTTACTGTGTGCAATTATCTTTGGACACATGGGTGTAATTTGAGTAACTGGTGTCTGGAATATTATCAGCGAGTGGAACCTGAGCCTAATTGCTTGTGGTTTCAAAATAAGAAAAAAGATAGAAAATGATAGGGAAATGTCTGGCCCGATCTGCTTAACTTTGACATCGGGTCTGAGTGTTTATTTTTTTAAGGACAGGACCAGCTAATGACTGATTTTTTGTATAATAATAATAATAATATTGGGAAAGGGGGGAAGGGGGGAGTGGGAAAAGAGGGGGGAAGGGGGGAGTGGGAAAAGAGGGGAAAGGGGAAAGGGGGGGAAAAGAGGAGGAGGGGAAAAGAGGGGGAGGGGGAAAGAGGATTCCCCCTTCAAATCTTGCCTATGGTGATACGGCAAAAGAAAATAATGAACAAAATAAGAACCAATCACATGTGGTTCCGATGCTAACTTTGGATTAGAAGCAATTTTTTTTTTTTTTTATCGTGTCTTTAAATCTTGTGTTCTTAAACGTCTAGTTTATTTATACTGGAACATGTAATTTGTGTATATTTTGCTGCTTGTTAAAGTGTTAGGTTTTTCTTTACGCTATAAGCCACAATCACAATAACCAATGAAAAATTGTACTTTACTCCACCTGACATGAATATGTTGAAGTCAACATTCTATGGGATCCTGTATTTTCCTTGCTTTTATCAACAGCATTATACCAAGTTTGATTTAAATCGACATGGGTTTGTGGAAATGTGAGCATAAACATAATTTTACATTTAACTCCACCTACTAATTGATATTCATGATATCAGCACCAAAAACAACAGGGATCATCTACAGACCACAACACATCCATATTCCAAGTATGACATAAATCCACCTCAGTGTTCTTGAGACATCGTGTTTACAATTTTACATTTAGCCCCATGATTAAAACTTATAACATCAGCACCAAAATCAATAGATCTAATCTACAAACAACCCAGTACGCAAGCCATACGCTGACGTTATTCTGGCGGCAAGGCGGCGCAGCGTCTAGCAGTCCACTGGCATTATCCTGGCGGCAAAACAGCAGTGCCTAGCTGCCGGCGCTATCCGCTGACGTTATCACGGCGGCAAAGCAGCAGCGCGCAGTAGCTATGGGTATTTTTACTATAGTCCAATTTGGGCGGGGTTTAAATATTAAAAACACAAATCTATATTCCAATACATAACTAACTCCTAGGACCGACATATTTATATCCTCAATTATATTGGTATAAGAATTTCCTCTGTAAATATTTGTGTACAAGTAGGCCTATTACGGTAATTAAAATATAATGTTATGTACAAATATTGGCATTATTAATGTCATATTCTATTTTATAAATATGCAAATTATACATATAGAACTTTACCTCGTACTTTGTATGAATGTTATATCAAGGAGCTTCTACCCAATAATAATGCGGGTAAATTATACCAAGGAGCTTCTACACACTCCTTGATTATACTACAATCATAGTGGTGCGATAGCAACGTTGCTAAAGCCATGCATTTGAAGTAGAGTAATATCACATTGTGATTATTTATTCAAACATTTCTTACCAAATACTTTTTATATAAACAGCATTACAGTAGGTCTATATCGAGCCACCGCTGTGGGATGAGCTGCTGGGCAAAAGCTAACCGTGCCATACCAGCGGGCCGTTGTCTTTGCCGCTAGTGATCTGCCGCCGGCGGCTTGCGTACTGGGAACGTAAGACATAAATCCTCCGCACAGTTCTTGAAATAACAAGTTAACAAGCTTGTTATTGGATTAGTTTAGTGGTCAAGCATCTACATCTTAAATGAAGGACTTCAAAAGAAACAAAACGGTAAAGAAAGCATTCAAAAATCTTATTCAGTTAAATGGTTAAGGTGATATGCCTCTTATCTGTGTAAAATGACTAATGTAGTAAGTCTACTATGGAAAGTTGTGTTTTCATCCTCACATTCATAACAATTGTTAATGTAATTTAAAGAAAGTTTATTTAATTTTTTCACTATTTAAATTATTTTTCCTCTAACTTTCTTCAGGCGGTATATTATAAATACCCTTCCTAGATTCAGTTTTACTACTTTTTTCACAAATCTCATGGTTTTTAAGCCACAAAATATGATAGAATACATAAAGATTATGAGAAATTTGAGGCTATGACATCACAACTAGTCTGATTTCAGTCGTTTATATACAAATGATACCAAACTTTATAAACTTAGATATCTCCTTAACAGAATAAATTTTTTTTGAACGCCTTTACTATTTTGTTTCTTTGGAAGTCCTCTGTCATATAAGATAGACTTGCTTGATATGACCACTGAACTAATACTTTAACATAATTGTACACTTAGCCCCGCTTACTAATTAACATTCATGACATCAGCAACAAAAACAATAGGGATCATCTACAGACCACAACACATCCATCCATACATACACACATGATACATACACACGCCAGCATGACTATGGGCCCTTATGCTATCGCATCGGAACCAAAAAGGCATATAAAGGAAGGTACAGGAGTAGTACAAGGCCGAAATAAATGAAAAACTTCAGTCATAACTCGAACACTAAAAGTGTTATTTTTGATATTCAAACACTGATCTGCTAAGATTGTGAAATTTTTTCGACCCCTCTAAAAATTGCCATGTGTCAGTTCAAAATGTGAGACCAGGGGTAGACCCAGGTAAAAATGTCAGGGGGCTAAGCCACACCAAACCAAATTCCAGCTCCAGGAAATGAGGGCACACCGCCCCCTCTGAAAGGATTGCATGCTGTCATTCCAGTTGGGAAGTAAAATTGAGAAATTATTAACATAACATTGAAAACTTGGTAGAACAATTTGAAATTTTGGTAAAGTTTCGCAAAATGTCCTAAAATTGCCATTCAATTTTCTGAATGTTGAAAAAATTGCCAGACAATTGAAGATAATCCAGATATCCAGATAATCAAAGACAAAATTGACGAAATTGAACAATTCTCCCGATTGTATGCTTTCTTCCATATTAAACCCAAAGCCAATAGGTAGTAAATGCCCTTTTATGCTCATTTGCACATGAGCAGCTCATACATCCGAGTTTTACACTTTAGTAGCGTTCACGAACAGTATTATCAGACGGTCTAAAAGCAAAGGAGCATAAGAATCTAGGGATTATCATCAGCAGTTCAGTCAATACTTGACAGAGCTTTAATAAAGAATGATCTCATCAAGATACAAAGTTACAAGAACACCCTTTCCAATAGGGCTGTCGTGGCATTTATTAATTTTTGTATGGATAGTAATAAAGAAAGCAGTGGCGTGTCGTAAAGGGGACAGGTTTCGCCCCCTATAAAATCATAGCCCCCTCAATAATATAACAAAACAAATACATTATTCATCTAATGCGAAATTTTCATGAATTTTTAGGAAATCTTAGTCAATTTTCGGAAAATCTCCTACATTTTGGGGAAAATTTCCTTCATCAAAGAGCTTGAAGCTCTGGTGAAATCTTCAATTTCCAGGAAATTTTCTGCAATTTCCAGAAAAATTCTTCACTTTCCAAGCAAACTGTCAATTTGAGAAATTCTCAGGAAGTTTTGCAAAATTCGAATAAAATTTCCAACAATTGTACCCATTTTCCTTCAATCTTATGTTAATAATTTCACACTTTCATCAAAATAAAGCATGTGCAACCGGGAAATAAATTCCCTTTGGGGCCCTAATTCCTACGCCTCTGTCCTCCCTAATCTGAAAACGGCATTTAGTGTTGCTTTTTTTGCAGGGGCGGGGGTGACTTAAGCCCCATCAAAAAGAAAAAGCTAGACACGACCTTAAAGAAAGAGAACAAAGTTATGAAGGTTTCAATTTATTTATCATAAAATAGAATGGATACAATAAATAAAGACGATCTGCAACTTGGTTCTCCTGAAATAAATTCTACCCACGCCAAATTTGACAGGTTGCAAGATTACAATGTGTACGTGATGGATGCTTACAATTTCTGAACCTGTTAACTTAGCTCTTTAAGTTTCAGAACCGCATCCGGTGTAGTCAACACTTTTGACCGTACTATACGCTATAGCAGCTACATGGCTGCTATATGTACAAGTACTGCAAGTATTGCCTAGCATGTAGTGCCTCAGGCTACCAAGTGAGGTGTTTGTCTCACTACAGTACATCCGGTAAGACTAGCCTCGTGCATTTCAAATAATATTATTTTCCTTCACTATATCTTTGTGACTCTTCAGAAAATATTTGTGTACAAAACATTTTTTATTATGTTTCTGAAACACTTAAAATGTCTGAATAATACCATTCTTTATATCACTTTTTAGATCTGGCTATTACAATTTGGATTGGTGCCGGAAGTTTTTGTCTGCATTCCTCAACGCTGCCAATTTACATAACTTTTGCTAATAAAAACAAAGTCATAAATTTCTATAATTAGCGTTGCTGAAATTTATTGTAAAAGAGTAACCGATAAAATACAACCTTCAATAAAGAGCACTTAATTTAAAGTCCTTATTCTCTTCATTTAGTAAAATGTTCAATATACAGTAGTTCCCAATTAAAAGATGGCGGATTTTGAGCATGGAATTTACAATAATAGAACAGTTGTGTCCCGAGAGCTACGACAGAAAAATTAGGGTTTTGGAAATTTTGTGATCCTTTTCCTCAAAATCGCTGGTATACAACTAAACTCTGATCACTTTCATCACGATTATTAAAACTATCCAACATTCTGATTTTTTTTGTCCAGGAGGGGGGAGGAATGTCCCCCCTTTAGCTATGCCACTGACCATAACTATCCAATGCTTAGAAATGGTACAAAAATTATCCCTGGAAAAATCTCAGGGGGCCATGTCCCCTCTAAATTAGCCCCTGAGTGAGACAGACCTTTAAACTACAAGAACACCCCTTTAAAAAGAGCTGTCATGGCATTTAATTTTTTTGTATGGATAGTAATAAAGAAGGCAGTGACGTGTCTAAATAATTGGGGGCTTTACCTCCCCATCACCTCCAAAAATTCTGTTTAAATATAATTAACTGAAATATCACCGTTAATTTTGGATGAAACCTTTTACAGTTTGCACCCAAAATCATCCCATTTCCGACCAAACATCTTTCATTTTGGCCCCAAATTCTTCAATATTGACCCAAAAATCGGCACTTTTTGATAAAAAGCTTCAGGCTTTTATCACAAATTCCAATTTTGGACCAAAATTTTCAAGGTCCACAAACTGCAATATAGAACCAAAACCTTTGGAAATAAGGAAATGAAATTGTTATCATCTGAGGGCCATCATGTGTGCATGGGAGCCATATAATGAATTTGCAAAGCAATGCAATTTTAAAATAGGCCTTTTTTTTTTTGCACATGCTGATTGGGAAAAATCATGGAAATTTTCTAAAATTCTCCTTGAATTTCCAGAAATTTTTATTCATTTTCAGGAAATTCTCTTCAATTTCTGGGAATTTTCTTTAATTTCCAGGAATTTTATTCACTTTCTAGGTAAGCACTGTCAATTTCAAGAATTTTTCAGGAACTGTTGCCAAAATTTCAATTTTATGTAAATTTTTTACAATTTGCCATCAAAATAAAGCATGCATGCAACCGGGAAACCCTTTTCTGGGGTGCCTCTAACTCATACGCCCTCTGTCAATTTTGTCCTCCCTAATCTGAAACCGGCCCTCAGTTGGTTTCTCAAAAAGAAAAGCAAAGAAAGATTACAAGGTGATGTAGGTAGTATTTAATTTATCATAATAGATACAATAAATAAAGACGTCATAAATAATAGATTGGCCCCTGCTAAAAACAAGAAGAAAGAACACCTGCTTCCATATGCTATGTAAAATCAATAACAATCATCGCCATTGATAAAGATAACCTAATCCCAAATGTAATAATCAATGCAAGAAATAATCATATCTGAATTTCCATGTTCCCTATGCTAATACAAATGTAAATACTCCTTCTTTCCCTAACTGCTCAAACACTAAAAGATTGAAATGCTTTAAGTTACTGGTGACCACTAGACATTGACATACATTTACCAAATTTAAACTGTTTCAAAACTAAACTTAGCCTACTAAACTTGTTAACTGTTTTTTCCTCATACTTGTTACTCTCGGTTGTCGTTCATGTCCAGAAGGATTTTTGCCGACTTAACCTGCAAGTTATCAAAGCACCATTAAAAGTAATGTGCGCTATACTATAAGTTTCCATTACCTTTACCTTAACCTATTCAGATTGCATTACTTCAGCAGATGGAAAGTGGCGTACGTACTCACGCTAACAATTAATCAACTTAGCTATTGAAGTTTCCGGTTAGACTAGCCTCGTTCATTTTGAATAATAATATTCTCTTTCACTATCTCTTTGTGACTCTTCAAAAAATATTTTGGTTTAATAGATATTTTCTATTATGTTTCTGAAACAGTAAAAATATATAAATGATATAATTTTTCTATCACGTTTTGGAAACGGCTATTAAAATATCAGATTAGCACCGGGACTTATCGTCTGCATTCCTCAACATTGACAATTTATATGATTTTTGCGAATAAAAACAAAGCCATACATTTTTTAATTAGCATTGCTCAAATTTATTGTAGCGTCGTAACCATTAAAATACAATCTTCAATAAATTGCACTTAATTTGAAGTCCATATTCTCTTCATTAAATTAAATTTACAAAATAATTCTTAATTAAATGATGGCGGATTTTGAGCATTGACTTTACAATACTAGACCTGTCGCGATATCTCATGATTAAAGGAATAAGATATTGAAGTACATAGTTTCTTCACTATTTGTTTCTGTTAAAGTTCTCTTTGTTACAAGATGAACAATAGTTATTTAGTGTGCAGAGTGCCTTTGAAAAGTAGTTTTCACTAATAGTGGGGATAGAGAGGGGCAGCTACGTAAATAGTAATATTTAATTAAATTCACTCATTCCTGTTGATGTGTTTTGAAATGTGTGTGTGGAGGGTGTGGAGAAGCGGCCACACATGTCCACAAAATAGAGGTCTTTTTCAAAATCTTACGTATTTAAAAACACAAATCTGACAGAAAGTCGTAGGGGGGGGAGGGGAAGCGGACAAGTCCCCCTGGAATTAAGGTTGTTCATCTTTGAGAATTTGATGTAAAAAATGCAGTAGCAGAACAGGATCATATAAAACCAAAAAACGACTCACATTTTACAAGGGAGTTTCTCTTTTTAGTTCTGATGCGATAGCATCAGGAACCTATGCAGTCATGATGGTGTGTATATGTGCATGTTGTGATGGCCAGCTCGTAAACACGTTATCTCAAGAACGATACACTGTATTCATGTCATATGTGGTACAAAGATAACCCATGGTCTGTAAATGAGCCCTTTTGTTTTTAATGGTGATGTCATGCATATTAATGCAGTAGGCGGGGCTTAATGTAAATATGTTAAAATGTTAATATTTTAACAACCCCATGTCTGTTGTTTGATATTTGGTGTACTTATGCTGTTAGCTGGTGTGTACATGTTCATAAAAAAAAAAAAAAATGTTGAATTTCATTAATATGATTTTGTTGAAAAGAGCTTGTAAACACGGTATCTTAAGAATGGTAAACTGGATTCATGTCATATTTGGCACACAGATAGCCCATGGTCTGTAGATGTGCCCTATTGATTTGATGGTGATGTCATGCATATTAATAAGTAGACAGGGCTTAATCTAAAAATCTGGAAATGTTCATATTTTAACAACCGCATGTCTGTTCTGTTTCATATTTGGTATGAATATGATATTGGTGTGTACATATTCATGATGTAAAAACGTTGACTTTCATCAATATGCGTAGTAGGCAGGGCTTAGTATGATTTTGTAAACAAAATACTTGTAAACACGATATCTCAAAAACCATGAACTGGATTCATGTCATGTGTGGTACACACATAGCTCATGATCTGCAGATGCGCCATAATGTTTTTGGTGGTGATTTATGCATATTAATAAGTAAGCAGGCAGGGCTTAAAGTGAAATTATGAAAAAGTGATAAATGAGCAACTGTATGTCAGTTTTGTGTGATATTGGGCATGATAATTTTGTTGGTTATTGTGTACATGCTTATAAACAGATGTCATTAATATGCATGATGGGTATGGCTTAGTTTTAAATTGTTAAATGATGTAAGACCATACTGTATCTCACTAGCTATATCAGATTTATGCTATATGTGGTACACATATGGGTCATAGTCTGTACATATGTTCTAATATTGTGGTAGTGATTCCTGAATATTAATGAGTAGGTAGGGCTTAATAAAAAAAATTTGTAATAGGATAAATGAGCAACTGTTTTTGCATCATACTTGCTATGATAATGTTGTTAATCATTGTGCGAATGTTCATGTTGTATTGATCTACATGGTGGGTGTGACCTATGAATAAATATATTGGAACAAATATTTCTGCGTGATATGCAATGACATGACAATTAATACAAATTTTGCAAATCAATCAACTTCTGAAAAACAAAAGCATCGGAACTACAAAACATTTTGGTTCTGGTTCCACATACAGGCCTAAACCTACTGTGAGTAATTTTTCATACTTGTGAAACTTGAATAACCTACCATAAATGCTACCCTTCCACTTGAATATCCAATATACACTGTAACTGGTTTTCAAACACTATTTAACCTCATTTAATGTGTTTTTGACTTGCATCTAGAACTTAGAAATTCATTTCTACTTAACCTTTTTATTTCTTACTGAGATTTTAAAATATAAAACATGACAAGTTAAAACTTAATTTCATTGCAGATTTTTGAATGCTGAAAAAACAAACAGCAAGATTTGAAACAACATGTCAATCCAGGTACAAGGATACTTACAGAAAACATCAGCTACATAAAAGGCTGAAAATAGTTCAAGGTATACAGACAGACAGAGACAACACTATCTAAATTGCTTTAAAATTCACACAAATATTTAAAAGAAAGCAAAAACAGTTCATCAAAATTTGTTACAAATTTTGCCATTTTACAGCTTTTGGAAAAAATTTGTGCAAATATGCAAATTTGTATATTACTCTTGAGATGTATAAACAGAACACATGCTCTAATTAGTGTAAATCTTTTGTTTTTAACCCTTTGACATTTCTTTTTGAAAGGGAAGATAATTTAATGAAAAGGATTTGATCTTTACCATACTCCACACCCCCATACATCACATTATTTTAATATATTAAACAAATTTTATTTTTTAATTACTCATAACTTGAAAACTACAAATGCTATTTTCAAAATTTAAAGTTATTAAACTTGTAATTTAATGCTCCTTTTGATACGTGGAAGAACAGAAAGCGTCCTTTAAAGGTCTCTAGAGGAGTTAATGCACTTTTAACTATAAAATAGCCTAAAAACTGTTCAAAACCATGAAAAAAACAAAATATTTTGTGAAAGTTTGTTGAAAATGGACATTTTACAGCTTTGGGAATTTTCAAAACAAAAAAAAGTTGGGAGTAACCCTCCCTATCTACACAATAAAATTGCTACCCACTCTAATCATTGGTTTGCTTATTTGATCTGAAATGATTAGTGCTGTTGTGTATAAAAGGTAAAGAGGCTTGAATTTAGCACAAAAAAAAAAAAAAATGTTTGCAAAAAAATAATGAAACTGTTTGCCTGCCTACACTGACCCATGCTTCCAGGACAAGATGGATTACTCCAATTCTTTTTTTCTTTTTTTTAAAAGCTGGCCTCAACATTTTGTTCTGATAATTTGAGATGTAAAAATGTCTATCTGGATATTTTCTTATGTAAATCCTTCCTTTTTTAATTGTCTATTATAAGAGATACAGCAAATACCAACAAATGTTTTCGAGTCTTTGCCATCTAGTAGGAGTAGACTTTCCCATCATTTTAAGTGACTGAGATTTAAGGAATAAATGCAAAGATGTACAGATTTTGAGTTGTCTTCCCAATCACACACCACATATTTTGTATGCAACTTGAAAACTGAAATTTGCAGACTGTGCCTTACAAAATTTAAAACACCAGTTGCAATAGTCTATTTAACTGGACATCCACAGACCATTACAAAAACCCTTCTCCTGAACTAAAATAGAAAAGAGTTTGTATACACTTTGGTGACTGGACAATTTTTAATTTTTAGGCACTATGGTTGAAGAATAATACACAATTGTGAGCAGGCACGAAGCTGTCAAATTTTAGGGGAAGGTGGGGTGGGAGCCAACCTATATTGCCAAGCATACCCGTTACAATGATTAAACTAGAACAGTAAGTACCGTCATGGTTTGCATGCCCATGCAAATTGACACCCATATCAATATGACGTGGCCAATTATAAAAATGGCATCTCACACTAAATCCCACATGGCATCCCATGTCCCACATGACATCCCATCCCATCCCTTGTCCCACATTGGATTTCACCATATCTCCCATATGCATCCCACCCCATGTCCCACATGGCATCCCACCCTATGTCCCATCCCATCCCAAATGACATCCAACCCCATGTCCCACATGACATCCCATCCCATGCTTTGTCCCACATGGCATTCCACCATAACTCCCACATGGCATTCCACCATACAGTATGGCATTCCACCATACAGTATGTCTCACATGGCATTCCACCATATGTCCCACATGACATCCCACCCTATGTCCCACATGGATCCCATCCTCCATGTGTGTCTCACATAAATCCAAGCATATGTGCCACATGACATCCCTCCCTATGTCCCACATGGCATCCCTCCCAATGTCCCACATGGCATCTGTCCCTGTGTCCCGCATCAGTGGCAATCTATGTCACACTCATGTTACTCGTGGCATCCCACCATGTCCCACATGGCAATCTATGTCACACTCATGTTACTCGTGGCATTCCACCATGTCCCACATGGCATTCCACCCTGTTGCACATGGCATCCCACCCCATGTCCCACATGGCATCCCACCCCCATGTCCAACATGACATCCCATAGGCTCCATAACAAGTATCATCCTAGCTATCAGTCCCTGATTGAGATACTATGTATGAAAGTGTCAGTTCATATAATAACTTATATGCAATGACTTGTTGAAATGGGGTGGGACCCCATGTCCCACATGACATCCCATGTTCCACATGACATTCCATCCCATGGCATTCCACCCTATGTCCTGCATGGTATTCCACCATATATCCTACATGGCATTCCACCCTGTTCCACATGGCATCCCACCCCATGTCCCATATGGCATCCTACCTCATGTCCAACATGACATCCTATAGGCTCCATAAGAAGCCTCATCCTAGCTATCTCTGATTGAGCAGACTATGTATGACAGTTGTGACAATTTGTCTTCTACTTTGAATACTTTGAATTACATATCTTGATCTTTAATCATTTCCAAATGTTACCTTCCAATTGCAAGAACACTTGCAATTATGAAGGTGAAATCCTCTCAGGGAGCAGTTTCCCCCTCCCCCCCCTTGACTTATAATGCAATATGATGTAACGGCTATAGAGCTCAGTCCCTCCAATAATCTAAGGTCTCCTATGGTTCTGCTTGGACCAACCAGTTACTATGCTGATCATCGGGGTAGGTATCTGATTGTAGTGAGGAAATAATAGGGTAAATCACTGCATGTGATGCATGAATTCTTGTTAGCAATTATTTCGTTTTGTAATGATTCTCTTTAGTTATCAAGTTGTTATAACAAACTTAGAGCAACTTGTAGTTCCAAGAAATTAAAAACAAACATCTTTTCACTGAATATAGCAATAATAGATAAAAGAAATACTGTCATCTTCCATACAGATTAAGTGGCAAGATACTGTATTGGTCATTTGCTGAATCCTGATGAAAAGAACTTACGTAGCTCAGTCATCTCCCATCAACCAATCAGGTGAATTTGCAACAGCATGAATGCATACTCACCGATTCACACCCTCCATAAAGATTGCAACCCTTCAAGTCTCCACTTGGTCAATCTCGATGGACAGTATGTGCTGGCCAGGGACCATGGCAAGACCAAGGACTCGTGGCTCCTCCTTCACTGATGAATCTGGAAACAAAAGTCAGAACGTACATTAACAATTGTGAAAAGTTCATTTGACCAGTTTCTTAGTGTAAGAATAGCTCATCATAAATATTGTATCATGAATACAAAATCATACTAATTCATACTGAATCAAAATTATACTGCATCAATTCACTCAGAGTCAGTAGAAATAAATCTCATAGAATTGACCTGACTTGCAACACCCCTAGACCTAAACCATCTAGCCAATCATTGTTGAGAAATCAGCAACTCTGTATGTAAAACATACATGTATACTGCCCCCTGCAGTATTTGACTTCTAACACTTTGACCCTTATAATGAAGGCGATGACACAACGAACACGAGGCAGCAAGCAAGTTTTTAAACAAAATTGAATAAAACAAAGGAAAAGAAACATCTTAACCTCTTGTTTTCTTTGATGGATCGTCATCGCATGGCTATTCAGATGATAACTGAAAATTGATTGAAAGGGCGTTTCTAAGTCCATTATAGCAAAATTTGCATCGCGACAGAAAATCGCGCCCCACTAAAGAGAATTTCTCCACAGTTTGAACAAAAAACCATTTCTAGCAAATTTTCCAGTATCACCAGAAAGCCTCAATTATAAACTTTATCGTAAGCAACAAGTCAAAGCATCTTATAATATTTGTTTCCTGTATGATTACCTAAAATATGGCTCACCGCGTCACGTTCGGTGTGTTACAGCCTCAAGTCTAAATGCAGTCTTTACCATCTGCATATTAAGTGAAATTGGCTAGTTTGTTTTACTGTTAGACCAGTTGCATTTTCCAGTATGATGTAAAGTAAAGATTTAAGAACTCTTTGGTGGAACCAAAGTTGAAGAGATATTCCATTTCTAAGTTGTCTCATTTGTGTGGAAATGATTGATCTCAGACTAGTTTTGTAGTTCTGACCGTCTCTTGTTATCACTTTATCTCATTGATTTGCAGTGAGCCATCTGATTGGCCCATTAGAGCTACTTATAGTTGTTTTGTGTGGCTATCATTTTATCTCATCACCCACATATACATGTAAGGATGAGATATTGTAGTCACTTTGCTCTATAGGCAAATAAGTGCCTATACCTCCTACACTACATGGTCACCCCCCCCCCCTCTTGATATTAGGGGGCTGGTGGGGACCACCAGGGGGTCCCATATGATGACCTCATATTAGGGGTTAGTGGTAAGTTTTTGGAATGGGACAAAATTTGGTTATTTTTGCATTTGTCCATGTGTTTGTGTGCATGTGTGCATATGCAACAATTAATTTTGTGTCGCTTATAACTCAAAATTGTAATACACACATGAACCAAAATTGGTGGACGGGTACCTCTTGCCTGAAATTTTTGTCTCCAAGGTTTTGAGGTACAAAGGTCAAATGGAAACAAGTTTTTGGTAATGGCTGTATCTTTTGTAGGAATTATTTGGTATCTTTAGGAAACTTCATAGGTGGGTAGGGTTTAGAATTCAACAAAACATTAAAATAATTGGAGGTCAAAAGGTCACAGGTAATGGGTCAAATAAGTGCTTTTATGCAAAATTTAAACTAAAAAAGTACAAGATCTATACAGACCATATGTTGTACCATGATACTTTGTTACATGAATTTGTCCTGTAGACTTTGGGGTCAAAAGGTCAAAGAGCTATTGACACTTTTCACTATTTTCCCCTATAGGTATGGAATGGTACAGTAAGTGTGACGTGAGCATGAATGGTGTCATACAGTAGGGTACAATAAATGTGCAAAATTTTCAGAACTTGTTTCAGTGATTAGGGTCAAGGGTCAGAGGTCAAATATTGTTTTATGGATAATTATGTACTAATTTGCATGTTTTTGTACCAAAAGTCAGAGCTACATATATAGTGACTTTGTTAGCTATTTTCCCTACTATGCTGTATGCTTAAGGTGATGAAATCAGCAACTCCATGGATTGCTTTGATGTTTACATTTACACTTAATAGGAAAATTCTTAATGTAATTTCATTTTTGGTTTCATAATGGTGTATGTGTGTGTATGTGACACCCAGCTCGTAAACATGATATCTCAAGAATGATACACCAGATTCATGTCATATGTGGTACACAAATAGTCCATGGTCCGTACATATTGTGTTTGGTGGTGATGTCATGCATATTAATTAGTAGGTGGGGCCTAATGTTAAAATCTTAAAATATTCATTTCTTAACAACCACATGTCTGTTTTGTTTCATAATTGGTGCAATTATGTTGTTAGTTAGTGTGTACATATTCATTGTACCAAAATGTTGAATTTCATGAATATGCATAGTGGGCGGGCTTAACATAATTTTGTTGAAAAGAACTTGTAAACACAGAATCTCAAGAACGATACATGGGATTCAGTTCATATGTGGTATACAAAATGACCATGGTCTGTAGATGTACGCTATTGTTTTGGTGGTAAAATCATGCAAATTAATGAGTAGACAACTAGGCATAAAGTTAAATGTTTGTTTGTTTGATGAGGACTTAACGGCACCATGACAGTGAGGGTTAAATTGTGCCTGAGAGGTTAGATCATTCTAGAGGTAGGAAGAAAAGAAAATAGGAGTCTGAGAGAAGTGCGGGGAATAAGAGCCAGGAAGCTGGGATCGAGAGAGGAAGTTCAAGGGTGCAAAAAAAAAAAGGGTAAAAGTAGGTGATGGAATGGGAGAGGAGGCCTTGTTAAGGAGGTGTTTCAGACTCTGGTAGGGAATGTTATCTGGGCCCTTGGAGGTGCAGCCAGCATCATGGATGGCTTAATCTAATTTAGAAAAGTAAGAGGGGTGTTGCAGCTCTTGGTGTTGTAGGAGGGAAAGGTGATACTCCAGGCTTCATTGTGATATTTTTTGGCTTTGAAAGTTTTGGGGTAGTTGGCCGAGGACGAGATGTTGCTGAAAGGGGTAGCGAGGTGGTTAACGATGTCCTTTTTGCGGTGAGAAAGTCACCATTCCAGGAGAGATGGGAGACTTGTTCACCCTGCCGTGGAAGCTGTTAACCATTCTCCAAATCTTCTTAATGGGGTGCTGGTGGTGAGAGAAGAGATGAAGTTGTTCCAAGTGTTGGTTTTACTGTCCTTGATAGTGGTCCTTGATAGTGGTCCTTGATAGTGGTCCTCGATAGTGGTCCTCGATAGTGGTCCTCGATAGTGGTCCTCGATAGTGGTCCTCGATAGTGGTCCTCGATAGTGGTCCTCGATAGTGGTCCTCGATAGTGGTCCTCGATAGTGGTCCTCCAGGTTCCAATTGGGGATGTGGGCAGGTGGGGGTTTGAAGGTTGGAGTGTATAAGAAGAGGGTGATAGTCACTACCACAGAGATCAGCAGTGACCTTCCAGTTAAAATCAAGGAGGTTGGGAAAACAGATAGACAGGTCAATACAGGTGGGGGAGCCTGTGGCAGGGTGAAGGTAGGTCAGGGAGTTAGTGTTGAGCAAGAAGAGGCTGTGCTGTTGAAGAGTGCTTTCAACGAGCTTGCCCCTGGGGGTGGTGGTATTGGAGCCCCACAGGGGTTTTGGGCATTGAAGTCACCAAGAAGGATGAAGGGGGTGGGGAACTGAGAGATGAGGTTGTTAAGGCTGGTTGGCTGAATGTTGGCATTGGGGGGAGATAGATACTGCAAAGAGTGAAGGTTTTGTGGAGGGAGATAAACATACAGATGGCCTGAAGGTCAGTGTTCACATGAACAGGGCTGTGTGCGATATCGTGTCTAACGAGAATGGAGACACCCTACAGGCCCTGTCAGCATCCAATTGATGTTTATGGTAGCAAGTGAAGTTGTTGAGGGAATAATGGTCAGTGGTTTTCAAAAAGGTTTCTTGTAATTATTTGAACGCTGTATATCCAACTGTAGAGAAGCGTTACATAATATGTAAACGTACAAGCTGCTTTAAGTTAAGTTCAAGGTGTGGTAGCATAATTGTAAAGTTGGTTGTCATCGATCTTGCAAACCTAGTGCCACTTCGAAAATGCATTCAAAGTGCCAGAGTTTTCCTCGTTATTGAGAACGGGATATAAGCGAAGTTAACTTCTTAAAGGCAGTAGGGGCATAATATTTTGTGTATTTGTCATTGAGGACAGTAAATGGTTGTGAACCATTTTTTGTATCGACACCTGAGGACAAAAGTGCTCTTCCCTTTCTTCACATAACGAAGCAATGTTTGGTGAAATAAAACCAGATTAGGGATAAACAACTTCCTTATCTCTGTGAGTATCTCTGTAGTATATCGTAATTTGGTTTAAGAGGTGAAAATTGAAATGAGTAAATTATTTAAAGTAACGATTGAAATTGTGGGAAAAAGGGACTGTAAAAGGACCTGTTGGTCAGGTCAGTTATGACAATTTAAATTGGCTGAAAGTAAGATGCATTTTTGCGAGGGTGTTTATTTGACAGAGGTTGAGACAGTAAAAGTATAGGAATTGCTAAGTTAAAGGTTTGTCATGCATTTGTTAGTTGTGCATATTCAGTAATGTATAAATGTAAGTAGAAGTTAGTAGTGATAGTACACCTTTAATTTTGCAGAGTAAGTTGAGTTGAGCATAAATAAGTTGGGAAGTTTGAAGTTTACAAGACACAAATAATGATCTTGAGGGACAATAAGGACGTTATATATGCTATATTATTAAGTATCTTGTAGGTTTTGTCGTAGAGTAAGTAAAATGTAGGATGTATGTATCTTGGGATGATTTTAAAGATGTATTATTTTCGCTATCAAGTAAAAAGCGAAAAGTCCAATCATGTGGTGTATAAGGGCGTGGTTATAAAAATGATGTATTTTAATTTATACTCAAAAAAATTTTACGGGAAAATTATAGATCCGTCATTAGAAAGTTGAAACGCATATTTGCGACTTATATTAGGGTGGTTTTGTTCCATTATTCATCTACAGGATTTTATATTTGGTCATTCAAAATTCCCTTTTGCTGGTTTCTCGTGATTGTCCGACTTGCTGCCAGGCCAATAGGACTGGAATACCAGGCCTGTAGGACTGGAATACCAGGCCTGTAGGACTAGAATACCAGGCCCGTAGGACTGGAATACCAGGGCCGTAGGACTGGAATACCAGGCCCGTAAAACTGGAATACCAGGCCCGTAGGACTGGAATACCAGGCTCGTAAGACTGAAATACCAGGCCCATAAGACTGGAATACCAGGCCCGTAGGACTGGAATACCAGGCCCATAGGACTAGAATACCAGGCCCGTAAAACTGGAATACCAGGCCCGTAGGACTGGAATACCAGGCTCGTAGGACTGGAATACCAGGCTCGTAGGACTGGAATACCAGGCTCGTAGGACTGGAATACCAGGCTCGTAGGACTGGAATACCAGGCTCGTAGGACTGGAATACCAGGCTCGTAGGACTGGAATACCAGTCTCGTGGGACTGTAATACCAGGCTCGTGGGACTGGAATACCAGGCTCGTGGGACTGGAATACCAGGCTCGTGGGACTGGAATACCAGGCCCGTGGGACTGTAATACCAGGCTCGTAGGACTGGAATACCAGGCTCGTAGGACTGGAATACCAGGCTCGTAGGACTGGAATACCAGGGCCGTAGGACTGGAATACCAGGCCCGTAAAACTGGAATACCAGGCCCGTAGGACTGGAATACCAGGCTCATAGGACTGGAATACCAGGCTCATAGGACTGGAATACCAGGCCCGTAGGACTGGAATACCAGGCCCGTAGGACTGTAATACCAGGCCCGTAGGACTGGAATACCAGGCCCGTAGGACTGGAATACCAGGGCCGTAGGACTGGAATACCAGGCCCGTAGGACTGGAATACCAGGCTCGTAGGACTGGAATACCAGGCTCGTAGGACTGGAATACCAGGCCCGTAGGACTGGAGTACCAGGTCCGTAGGACTGGAACACCAGGCCCGTAGGACTGGAATACCAGGCCTGTAGGACTGGAATACCAGGCCCATAGGACTGGAATACCAGGCCCGTAGGACTGGAATACCAGGCTCGTAGGACAGGAATACCAGGCACGTAGGACTGGAATACCAGGCCATAGGACTGGAATACCAGGCCCATAGGACCGGCCCATAGGACTGAAATACCAGGCACATAGGACTGTGCTACCAGGCCCATAGGACTGGAATCTTGATATTATTGATAACCACAGATGATCTACGCAATCTTATTCTTGTCCTAAGACGCTGGATATGTATCTGTGACTTTCAGCTAATTTTTAAGACAGACAATTTGTGACTCTGCCCACAGGGACTACATACCTTGTAGGCGGTAACTTTTTCTCCTAGTGTGAAGTACATGCAGAACTGAGGTAACAGTTTATTGAAAGTGAGTGTGTCCCATGCAGCCAGCCAAACATGCATGTTTTTGTAAATAGTATATCATTCATTCAGATTAAATATTTCATGGTTATGATTTATCAATAACAGTCAAATAAATTGACAAATTTGTTAATGTGTGATTTATGATTGACTTTTGTCTTGTTATGTCCCCTTTAGAAGGGTCACTCCATGTCACTTAACACAAGTGTATACAGGTTAATGGGATAAAAATGGTTGAATTGAATTAATTGTAAAATTCTATTCTTGTGAGAACTGAAAGTTCTTTGGTCGCCATTACTATTTTAAGTCTATTGTGCAATAACATTTATTATACAATTCTTTGAAGAATTTATTGAACTTTTATTGAGACTTTTCTTGCCTGCATAAAACTGACTTTTGTATTGAGTTTAAGTCATAAATATGATGTCATAATAGCACTTCCTGTACTTATCTTTATGAATTTCTTTGAAAATTAATCACCAATTTTGCATAATTCAAATAAAAGTTGCAAGAACAGATTGGAAAACATTTATTTTAAATTTTATTCTACACTATTCTTAATAAATTTTGAAGAAAAAAATGTTAGAAAATACAAAATTAATTTTCAAAGAAATACATCAAGAATAGTATATGAAGTACTGTGATAACATTACATGCACAGTTCCTATATTCATGAATAATCCGACCTGGGGAGACCCAACCTGAGCTGTAAGCAAATCCATGCAAATGCTGTTAGAAACATCACATACTGTGCTTTCTGGCAAGTAACGTTTATACTTACCTAGGACAGAAAGTACAGAAAGTGTGGTGTTTCTAACAGCAATTGCATGGATAGCTTATCCACTGGGTCCCAGTTCGGATTGGTCACGAATTGATTTAAAGGGACTGTACATGTAATGATAGACATCATAATGATGACTTGAACTCAGATGACCAATCTCTTTTATGCAGTGAAGAAATGTTTTTTTAAATTCAGTAACTCCTTGTAGGAATAACGTATTAACTTGTTTGGTTTTTCACCAATCTTGTTTCTTTTATTGTCCTCTATGAAATATATTAAAATGGAATTCCATGGGAATATTCTTTTCATATATATAAAATGAATAAAAATGTGTTCACACTCCTCATAAGTCTTGTTGTATTTGTTTACAATCTTAATAAGTTACCACCAAAAAATCAATTAATAAAAAAAATATAAATTGATTCGTTTAAATCTATAAGCAATGGGTGAGAAAGTGAGGATGAGGGTGCCAACCTTCTAAAGTAGACTTTCGGCACCACTAATTTTCTTACAAATGTGTTACATATTTCAAATTCAATATCTCCTGAATGAAATAAGATATATAAGATGTTTTCTCTTATTTATTTTACATGAAAGAGAACTTCAAAAGCGGGAAAATGGTGAAAAATATGTTTAAAAATCTTATTCCGTTAAGAAGATATTTAAGTTTAAAGTTTAGTACCATTTGTGTAAAAACGACTGACATCTGACTAGTTGTGACATCACAGCCTCAGAATCCTCAAAGCCTTTATGTATTCTATCATATTTTTCCTGTGATTTTGTGGCTTAAAAACTATTGGATATTTCAGGAAATGAGTAAAACAGAATTTTGTAAAGGTAATTTTATAATTTTTAATTCACCACCTGAAAAAAGTTTGAGGAAAAATAACATTTACGAAAAAAAGTTGAATACATTTTCTTTAAAATATATTAATACTTGTTAAGAATGTGAGGATGAGGGTGTCACCCTTCCATAGTAGACTTGCTACACCAGTCATTTCTACACAAAAAAGAAAGAGCTTCAATCTTGAATATCTCCTTAACTGAATAAGATATTGAAGTAGTTTTTTTTTTTTTTAAAGTCCCCTTTCATAAAAGATGAACTTTCTTGACCACTAAACCAATCCATGAACCATCCATCTCACCTGTGATGTTGACATACTCCTCACAGGAGCCAAGTATGACATTACAGTCTTTGTCGTGCAGACAAAAGCTCCAATTAGGGTGCGTCCATCCGTCATTCTGATTCGCATAAACCTGTTGAGCCAGGTAGACAGCTTCTCTCTTGCCTCTTCTGCAGGTGGTTGCATTGCCTCTTGGTCTGAACAATAAATCATGAGGAATTGTGTCTTTCATTATATATTGTACAAAATTAAAGGTATATAATGTACATATAGACATGTAGCGACAAATTAGCTAAATTGATTTAAAATCCACTAAAAATCCTGAAAAAACAACAAAAATGATCAAAATCGAATAAATATTGGCCAGTATACACAGTTTAAAATATTTTGCAGAAATATGCGCAAACATGCAAAATTTGTGTTTTTTTCGTGATGTATGAATGGTACATAGTCTCTAATATCCTATGTATCCATTGTTTTTTAACCATCTGACATTTCACTTTAAAAGGGAAAATAATTCTAATGAAGAGGATTTAATCTTTACCATACCCCCTACCATATCCCCAACCAACCTCACGCTGGAGAAGGCATTTTAAACAGTTTCAAGGTCTGAAAAGAAAAGGACAATCAAGCAAAGCATTTTGTGCTTCAATACTAGTCTAAAACTTTGATTACTTGCAACTTAAAAACATTCAAAACTTTTTCAAAACTAAAAGACTATTAAACTCATAATTTAATGCTCTTTTATGTCAGTGGTTGAACAGAAAACTTTTTTACTTGTCCATGGTCCTTTAACATGCAAAAAGGTGTGTTTTATATTACTGTTTATGAAAAAAAAAACATATCAGTTCACCTAAAATTTAAAACTAACTACATTTACCTGATCATTTATTTGTTATAAACTTCTCTTGAGTACTTGCATTGTCATGACCATGAAATCCTGGTATCATGATAAAATAAGCATTCTACGAGGAATGGTCCATCAAACATGTATGGGTTTTGCACAAAGTCCTCCCAAGTGTATAATGTATACTTTTATTTAGGCTCCGCCAAGGACTAATTTGATAATCTGATTCGCATCACTGACCAGCAGTTAGGTGGCTTGAGCCCAAGATGAATGACCTATTGTGTACAGTGTAACAGTAGCTGGTTGCTAACAAGTGAACTGTGAATAGACTATGAAGATGTTGTCAGTTAAGAAGGTATAGATTACTCCTGTGTTGTGTATGGTGTAACAATAGCTGGATGCTAGTCAATGAATTGTGAAGAGTCTCTCGGGTTGAATGGTGTGGATTACCCCTGATTTTGAAGAAAATCGGGGGTGTCGGGTTGAAGGGGTCTAAGGGCCAAAAATTCTTAATGATTGCACTACCTGAGTACAGTATTTGAGTATCCCATTTTTTTAACAGGTGAATTTTCTGTCAAAGACATAATTTTGGAAATGTTTTCTCGTTTATAATTCTTTTCAGGTTTTTTCTTTCTATAAGCATTTTAAACAATCACACAGATGGAAATTTATAGAATTGTGATTTTATATAAGATTAAATGCACTGTTTAAAGGACGTTGCCCTCGGTATGGCTCCCCTAAGGTAAGGTTATTCCATTTAGGCCAGTCTAATTAGCCTAGTGCATTATATGTCTATATAAACACGATCGTCAAAACATTAAAGGTCAAGCATGTCCATTTTATACAAAAGGGACTTAAAAAGAAACAAAATGGCCAAGAAAGCATTCCAAATCTTATTCCGCTAAGAAGATATTCAGTTCAAAGCTTCATATCAATTCTGTAGAAACAACTGAAATCAAACTAGTTGTGATGTCACAGCCTCAGATTCCTCAAAATCTTTATGTATTTAAAAGAAAGTTTATTTAATTTTTTTTACTATTTGAATAATTTTTCCTCAAACTTTCTTTAGGTGGTATATTATAAATACCATTCCTAGATTCAGTTTTACTACTTTTGTGACATATCCCATAGTTTTTAAGCCACAAAATCGCAGGACAAAATATGATAGAATACATAAACAATTTTGAGGAATCTGAGGCTATGACATCACAACTAGTCTGATTTCAGTCGTTTCTACACAAATGATAACAAACTTTAAATAAACTTAAATATCTCCTTAACAGAATAAGATTTTTAAATGCTTTCTGCACCAATTTGTTTCTTTTGAAGTCCTCTTTCATATAAGATAAACATGCTTGATCACTGAAATAATCCATTAATCATTAATTACAAAACTGTTCTTGCGACTAATGTTGATTAGGCTCATGATTTTTTCTTTGCTTTTCAGTGCATCACTGCAGTACCTCTTGCCTGAGAAAATAAATATATAAATTAAGGATAGTGGGAGGGAGAGGGGATAAAATGAAATATTTGTACATGGGTATGATAAGTCCAACAGGTTACACATTACACATATCAACTTTAGTATTTTCTCCTTACTGGTACATCTCCAGGTATAGGTTCCATTGAGTTAAACAAGTATTACTCAACCAACAGCAAAACTCTTTTCTTCTTTGTGAACTTCTTTACTGTCTTGTGCAATTGTCTACATATATGATACTCATCAGTGCTTGCTCAGGTAAAATGGTTATCAAGGTGGGCTTTTCAGCATGAAGGTATCTGCTGTAAAAAAGAGCAGAAAATTGTTTTAAATCCATTATGATGCATGTACATTTTAAGTTAAAACCTGTTCATTTGTGATGATGGCTTAGTAAAGGAAAATGTCCATTTAAAGTTACACTGCAAATGGACATAAATATTTTATACTCACCAAAATGAGCTCTACCTACTACAAAAAGAGGTCTCAGTACTAAACAAAATGGTCTTTGATTTAAGCTCCTGTAGCTTCTGAGCTATAGACCTTTCAAATCTGAATCAACATTTTCCAGATACCTAATTTAAATAATGTCACATGGTCGAGATTCACGTGTCCATAACGGACCAATCATATACGGGAGGAATATTATTGACCAATAAAATACTGAAGGAATTTTGGCCGTCTGCACAACTCACGTACGGTATGGGACCAAGTGTATGAAAAAATGTTTTCAAGCCACGTATCATACATGCATTATACATGAAGGAAATATGCACGCGTATTGCTGCTTACAGTTTCCCCTCAAACCTACACCTGATTGCTTGGGAAACAAAGGAAAAGTTTCCCCAGCATTTGATTGGTCGAAGTACTGAAGAAATCACGTTCAGCTGAACTCGAATTTGAAAGGATCTATAATACCTAATCAACGTTTAAAAGTAAGAATTTCTAATGTACAGTATGGACAAGTCACGGTGATAAAATGACGAAAGAAATCTAGAAAGCAGCTCAAAATCTGTACTGTAATTCTGTACCTTATCGGACTCATACTGCACATCTTTTCAAAGAAATATTTCTCCTACCAGTTAGAGATATTCCTATTTCGGTTGTATCATCATGGCCTCCTCCCTAAGCTTCTTGATTCTTTTTTTCAATTTCAATACTGCCTTCCATTCACATAATACTCGATCTAAAACCCAAATGCATACTCCTCTACCATGTACACATATTATGCAGTCTCAAGTGCAATGTACAGGTGTTAAATTCTGGAATTCCGTACCCATTACCATTAGAAATTCTTTATCATTGTACACATTTAAAAAAAGTTTGGCTTGGTTTGTTGATGTTTAACGGCACCGCGACAGTCAGAGTCAAATGTGCCAAGAGGATGTTAATAAGTTATAGTGTGGGATTTAAGATAGTGAGGAAAGGAAGGTTTACAAGGGAGAAAAGGGGTAAAAACAGAAAGAAAGAAGAAAAAAATGGAGGTAAGTAAAGTTAGGTGTAGAAAGGAGGGGGGAGGGGGGGGGGGGGGAACCTAAATGTGGTGGAAGAGGTTTGTTGTTGTGGAGGAAGTTGATGATGTTTGAGGAAGAATTGTTTTTAAAAAGGTCCGAAATTGAGGATAGTAAGGAGAGAAGAGATCTGGAGTTCTGGTATAAGGGACAGGTTATGAAGATATGCTTGATAGAGAGATCGGTGTTACAAGTGGGGCAGAGAGAGGTGAGAGATGAGAGTGAGTGAGAGAGGAGTGGCCGAGGCGGATGACAACATTGTCTTCCCTGCGGTTGCGACTGTGCAGAGGGGTGTTGGTCCTGACTTTGGGTTTAATGGTGTGGAGTTTGTTACTGGTTTTGTGATTCAAGGAGTTTTGCCAGGTTTTTTTGTATGTAGTTGGAGATGGAGAGACAGAGGTCTGAGTGTGCAATAGGAAAAGGAAAGGTGACGTTTGACAGAGCTTTGTTGGCGGCTCTGTCAGCTCTCTCGTTGCCAGGGATACCGACATGGCTGGGAATCCAGAAGAAGATAATATTCTTTCCTGAGGAGAAAGTCTTGGGATTTGTAGAATGAAAGGGTTGGGCCAGAGCATGTTGAGGATGCCAGTGAGGATGGATTTCCGAGTCAGAGAAGATGACGAAACAGGGGCGGAAAGAGAGTTCTATAAAGTTTAAGGCTAAGAGGATGGCTTTCACCTCAGCAGAGTAGATAGAGGTGCCGTCGGTACGTAGCCTTGAGGAGAGGGTGAGGCCAGGACAGGTGGCGGCGGCTGCAGAAGAGCCTTCCCGTGTGAAGCCGTCGGAGAAGAGGAAGGAGTAGTCGTGGAAATATCTACATTTAAAAAGAAACATAAAACCTATCTGTTAATCAATATGCCCAAATAGAATTAGATTTGTATCCTTTCCATATACAGTATACTATCTATTTCTTTATACGTAATTTAATGTTTTGTTTTTTTCCTTTTCGGGAGTGAGGGGTGGGGGAGGGGGGCCTTATGACCACAGGAGGTGTACGTGGAATTATTCATCGGTTGTTGTATTAGGGGTTTGAAGGTGTACTGGGCCAGTGTACAATTTGTTATTATTATTATTTTATTTTTTTATTTACTATTATTATTACTCATTAATTTACTATTATTATTATTGTTGTTGTTGTTGTTCTTCTTCTTCTTCTTCCTCTTATTAATTTTCAAGGGCCAGATTAGAAAAGATTACTTATTTCTTAGTCAGTTACCATATCACATGTTATAGCTGTATATGTTGTTGTAAAATGATCTGAAAATGAAAATAAAGCAAATGGCCCCCAAGTTCCTCATGTGTGGGCCCCTATGTTCGAAAGCCAAGGCAAATCCCCTCGTCAGGAAATTCACCCTTTAATTTTGTTCTTGCACCTCCAATTTGCCCACTTAATTTCAATACTTTTGGCACTTTTTAGGCTCCCGATTTAAAGAGCCCCAATATGCTGGTTTATAGGACCCAAAATATGGAGCCCCAGGCAATAACCATGGCACTCGTTTTCCAACTTTCATCTAATAAGATATTTACCCCCCCCCTTCCCCCCTTTTTGGGCCCCTCCCCACCCCCTTCCCCACCCCACCCCTACCAAAAATACATAGATTTATATTAATGAAAAATAGTGCTCCCTTATTTCCCTCTGCTTTTCAATTTTGGGCCTATTACCTGCTTTTTTCTTTTCTTTATTACTTTTCTCCTGTTAAATAAAAAAGAATGAAATAAAAGATAGAAAAGAAAACATACCTCCCTCCCCTCAAAGAAAACATACCCTTCCACCCCACCCCTACCAAAAAATACATAGATTTATATTAATGAAAAATAGTGCTCCCTTCCTCATTTTTTTCTTAAATAAAAACACACAATAATTCTTATAATCATTCATAAATATAATACAAATAATAATAATAATATTAATAAACCCTAATGAATATAAAAATCAAAACCATTGTCTCGTTTCTTTCAGACCTACATGTAGATACCATACCGTTTTTTTTACCCATTTGTAAAGACAGATGCTACTAGAAAATTTGATGGCTTGAATTAAAGACATAGAAACATAACATATACAGTACTTGTTTCAGCATAAACCAACATGTAAAAATACTATAAAAAGTTGCCGAAACAGTGCACAAATTTCGGAGCGGCTAACGTAATATCAATGGTGAGCCAAATTTCCATAGTTTATATATGGGTCATAGTTGACTGTGTGAGGCCGGTAAGAGAAACGTGAGGCTTGAAATACTGTACAACGAAGTTGACTAAATGACTCCTAGGGCCTACATAAGGGACTGTGGTTTCCATTTCAAGAGTAGAAGTGCTTGGCGTCAATACTCCATACAGGAGCCCTGTAAAGTTTCACGGTTTTGACTTTTCTCAAAACTGGGCGGTTTCTATAACGACGCCAGGTTTAAATTGACAAACCAAGTATTTTGACCTTTTTGTAAGCAAACAAAGAACGCAACAAAGTTCGTTTACCCCGCACCAGGGACTGTGCTATGTATTGTATATTTTAACTGTTGAATTACGTTATACAAATTGCTCTCATCTCTCTCTTCTTTACATACAATCTAAAAGAAGAAAGTATATTGTTAACTATGACTTGTCATTCTATTTCTTTGTCTGTTTGTCAGTCCATATCAGCACAACAAAAAAATAAAAAAATGTATTAAGTGATAACAGATTTTCACCGACGGTTTACTTCCATTAGCCCGCTATCCCTCCTCAAATATATCATCATTCATTCATGCTAAATGATTACACTTTCATGTAAAAGTTTTCAACAAAATTAATCTTAATTAAACCCCTAATTATTTAGTTGACATTTCCTTGATTTTCGTAGTTAAAACTTACCAAAAGAAAGAAGTACTAAACTTACTTAAGAGTGATCGCTTATTCCTTTCATTATAACTACAGGTGGAAAATCCCACAACTCAGATAATGTTTACACTCTCAAACTCTCTTGATACACATAAAACGTAAGTACAATGATTTAACATTCCCTCAAATTCGTACCTGGGACAAAAACACAGGCCTGGGCTCATATACAGTACATAGGGCATGATTTCCAGGATAGTAGGAGGGGCCTTGATTTTCAATCAATATCAAATATATGCAGAAATATTATGAAGCTTACAGAGCATGAAGACAATGACAAAACATTTTTAAGACATGAAAACTATATTTGTTTCCATATCTAGTCTTTTTAAAACAGTTCTCAAGTTCCTTTCAGTCTTTAAATCATCATACAAGTTACAACTTATAAGTTCGAATAAGTTTCCTAACTTGTGCACTATTTTCAGCAACAGTACTTTTCAGGTGAAAGTTCTGATTAAACTTTGAAACCCCATCCAGTACCTTTAATAATCATCATAAGGAGTTTGGCCATTGCCCTAGTTACACACACTGCTATAATCCAGCGCTTTACCACTTGACAAAACATTAAGCTACAAATAGGGTTCATATAGCATACATGTAGCATAGCATAGCACAGTTATAGCATAGCATACTTATAGCATAGCATAGCAAGGTTAAAAGTCCTGAAAGTATGCAGTGTTGGACATTATATAAAGACGGCCATGGCTTTTGATAACCAGTTGTGAACTCACTGGTTGCAGACCCACTGGGATTCAAACCCGGGACGTGCAGGTGAGAGGACAAAGCACTAAGCACTACACCACGGAGGTCTGTCTATTTCCTTGGTAAGTTCGTAACACAAGATTCTGTAAGTACAGTACATGAGATTAAAACATGTTGCTTTCTACTGTAATTGTATTTCTTTTAATTGATCAATCAGCTATTTTATTCTGTTACGAACGACGAACGTTGAAGGAAAAAATGATCATAAAACACCACGTGTACAATATGGACCAATCTTTTGGCAACATTTTGTCAAACTCATTCATAAAAATCTGAAGTCACTTGTCATTGAATACAAGTTAGTAACAGTTATGGTAATGTGTCCAGTGTGTGTAATGGAAGTTTCCGTTGGGAGCTTGGGATCAACCCCATGGCACTGTATGTGTGATATGAACTGCAGTCTGCACGTACAGATTTCTGATCTTATCTGGTTGATAATATCTAGTGCTGTCATGAAATGTCAGCATACAGTAGCTTACTGCACGTCAGCATAGCTTACTGCACGTGCACATTTCTGGTCTTATCTGGTTGATAATATCTAGTGCTGTCATGAAATGTCAACATAGCTTACTGCACGTGCACATTCCTGGTCTTATCTGGTTGATAATATTTAATTCTGTCATGATATGTTGATTGTGATATCGCTAGAAGTTTCCCATGACATAAAATATGCCTCTTAACACATATTGCGATACCAAAAACTAATACAAAAACAGTAGTAAATTTAAAACGCAAGTTTAAGCCATGATAGTTTCTGAATCAACTTTTAAAAAGTGCAAAATATTGTGAAACATAATTTTTGTTATTAAAAATCGTGTTCCTTTACCCCACACTGGCACGCTCAGATGTAAGTTGGCAAAAAGAATGAAAAAATTGGCCCAGTAAATGCCTCTCACTTTGATGATTCATGTTCATGTTGGCTGAATTACCGATGCTTGATGAAATCTGGAACATAATAGTCATGCTACCTTGTCGTCCGCTAGATGGAAATCATTGTTTCTTGCATTCATCGTTCATATACACATACATTAACAAGTTATTAACTATTTGTGTCATGAGTCAGTTTTCTTGCAAAATATCGCAATATACAGTACCAATATATCGCAATATTTTTCTCTATAATAATTGATACGTAATACAGCCATATCATGACAGTACTAATAATAACCAGGATTGTGTTATATGCAAACTTCATAGTGGGTAAATGGTAGTGTTCACATTAAGATGCAAGATTGCAGGATTCCTGCCAAAAATATCAAATCCCCTCCAAAAAAATATATGGGGAGGGGAAGGGAGAGGATGGGGGAGGGGAACTGCATAGTGGGTAAGTGGTAGTGTTCACATTAAGATGCGAGATTGCAGGATTCCTGCCAAAAATATCAAATCCCCTCCAAAAAAATATATGGGGAGGGGAAGGGAGAGGGGGAGGGGGAATTCCAAAAAAAGTGAAAGCAATTTTTGTGGAACTACTCCATATGTTACGGTACTTACGATACAAGTTAGGCTATGATTAGGCTAATGTTATGTATAATAGGCCCTATGTAGATATATGCATGGATTTGGAATGATGTGATTTTCAGGATGAAATTATTAAGTCTAGTGATAGTTGATGGTGTTTATGTTTTATATTTACTGCTCTGCAGTGTCGATCCCAATCCCTGTTAAATATATCACTTCCAATTTTTCACAAGATATTCTCTAAGATAAAAAAATAATGACCAGCAAAATGCAAAGGCTTCAAATACCTCAACACATGATGAAGAGAGTTCTATAGTACAATAGACCTTTTCAAACCGAGTTTAGTTGAATGTGATTTCTTCAGTACTTCGACCAATCAAATGCTGGGAAACTTTTCCTTTGTCTCCCAACCAATCAGGTGCAGGTTTGAGGAAGAAAATGTAAGCAGCAATACGCACACGTATTTCCTTCATGTATAACGCACGTATGATACGTGCGCTTGAAAACATTTTTTCATACGCTTGGTCCTATACCGTACGTGAATTGTGCAGACGCCGAAGATTCCTCCAGTATTTTATTTCTCAATGAGATTCCTCCAGTGCACGATTGGTCCATTATGGACACGCGAATCTCGGCCATGTGACATTATTTAACTTACTGTCCAGAAATTACCAATTCAGACTTAAAAAGGTCTATAGAAAGACAGCTGCTACATGTACATGCATAAACCTGTTTTTCCAATATACAGTACTATCCATGACAAGTTACTTTTCAGATTTAATTTAAGTTGCTTAATAATCAGCAATAATGTCACGGTCAAGAGAAAACTAAGATGTCTGATGATTTTACATTTTAAGTTTCCCTCTTATTTTTCAAAATCCGCTCCCTCCCCACAAAAACAACAAAATTATACAAGGGGGAAATATCCCCCCAAATTTTAAACCTAGTGTGTAGCAGTAAATCGCTATATAGGAATTACTTTCAACATTTTTAATACTCGTAGGTGACCGTTATCTTTTGTTTAACTATCAGATTTATAAAGAAAAGATTGAAAAATCTTAAAACATCAATTCTAATCAACAATGTAGGAATTTTGGGGCAAAAATCGGGTTTTCATTTAAATCCAATAAATTTTGGAGAAAAACGGCTTCAAGAAAGTCATGCTTATTAGTCAGTCATTTTGAAGAATTTCTTACCTTCTTTCAGCAATTTTACTGTTCTTTATCTTTCCATTTTTCTAAAATAATTTCAAATTTCTACCTTTTTGTGCAAATTTTGTTAAAAAACGATAAGAAATCACGAGGTCACAAATATTATGTTCTCATCAGCCATTTTGAACGAAACTAAAGAAAAAAAGCTGAATAATGGCGCGGAGGAATTTTAACAATGTCAACAATGCCAAACTTCTCTTTGTCATGTAAAATTGGGGTCAAACATATGCAAATTTTAAAGAAGAATAAAAGAAAATATTTTGTGCTTAAAATACCAAACAGATTTGTTGCGCAATGTGTTTTGATGGCCAATTCAAACATTTAAAAGAGATTATAATCCTTAAACCTAATCCTATAACCTAAATCTTGAATCTAATCCTAAAACCTAATCCTAAACCCTAATCCTGAAACCTAATCCTAAAACCTAATCCTAATCCTAAAACCTAAGGTCATGAGAATTAAAGTTTTAGATTTGTGTCCACTGCCCACATGCTTCAAATCCCCGCCAAAAAAGTTCACATTATTTTAAAAGAAAATGATTATTATGTAAAAAAGCTCTAAAACACAAAATTTTAAGTTCCAAATCATCAAACAGCTCTAAAAGGTTTACTATAATTACGCATTATTTACATAGTACCCGCATGCAGTTGCTGCCAAAAGCTTCGATCTTCACACATCAAAACCTCAGATGCATGCATCCACTCTTGACTGCAAGTTATTACATCATGGAAGAAGCTTTATACTAGAAATAAATAATGAAAAATGAAAAAAAAAGCCTCATGCCTTGCAAATCTAAAACTTCCATTCTAATGGCCTAATTCTAAAGCCTAATCCTAAACCCTAACCCTAAATCCTAATCCTAAAACCTAATCTTATGCTCTAATCCTAAAACCTAATCTTAAAACTAATTGTCACATCTTGTAACGAACGAGCAGTGTGGTTTTTTTGTTGTATCTGCGCCCGTTTTGGCCCCTCCTTTTTCAAGTTATATGTGCATGTTTCTAACATTAGTTGCAAGACACTGAATTTGTTGCAAGACACTGAATTTCTTCCAGAAATTGATAATTTCTACCCCTTTTCACAAGGAATTCGGAAAATCTACCAAAATGTAAGCTGAAAAAAGTTGTCCAGCTTTGTCTGTATGGTTACATTAGGCGAAAGTTAAGGGCATCTGTGTTAATTTTCATGATCTTTTGTGACCACTGTACTGATGTAGAAGAGGTTATGTATTAGCGATGCCTAACATTAAGCTATTAAGTTTCTACTTAAAGTTGAATATTCCTACAAATTTTCTCATCTAAAAAGTAATCTAAAATCTAGGCCTAACGTTAACGTAGTTATTATACACATACCTCAGTACGGGTTGACATTGGGATTGCCGTATGAGGGTTGTTATAGATTAGGCATAATTCCTATGTTTTTTTTTAAATCACGCGTTGTGGAAAATTGATGATTGAAAAAAAACTTAATTTTTGGATATTCTTATATCAATTAGTCTAAATAAGACACTTTTTCAAAAAACTTTTGCTAAATCTTTACCTATTTAGCACCACAACGGGATAAAGTTCTCATAGATTCATATTTTGGTCGCCGTTTTCTTAGTCACCGCATGTTTGTGATTAATTATTAAATGTTCGCAAATAAGTTTTAGAATGTTCCACAAAACTGCAAGTTGATTTTTCGCTGACAACATTTTTTTGTTCATATAATTTTATTAAATAGTTTTGGTAAAAAAAACTGCAAAAACAAATAAATAAAATATCAAGAATGTTTAGATTATATAATTGTACTTTATAATTATTACCTTGATTTTTTTCTCAAATAATCTAAAACATATTAGCCCACCTCCGCTAAAATGTTATAGCCCCGATGGAAGTGTTTTGGACTTTGACCATACTTTGGAGAGCTCATCAGACGATTTTTACGGAAAGAAAAGTAGTCCAAAATACTTCGATAAAAGTAACTAAAATCACCTTTAAAACAGTTTTTGAAGACATGAATGGGTTTCAAACATCAATTCTAATCATTGTGGGCAAAAAAAAGGTTAAATGGTTTTGTTTTTATAAAGATCTTAAAACTGAGATTTTCCTATACTTTTAAGACCTCAGTTAAAAGAGTACAGGAAGGTAAAGGATTTTGTAGTACCCTCGGACGACCAGCCATCACCATTGGCAGCCATTCTCGAGGTCGGACATCCGGGAATGTTGTGGTGCATGGCGACATAACAATGCTTTTTTGATGATCTCAAACTTCAGTCAAAGGGAAAAACAAAGTCAGTTATCATTGCAGTCAATGGGAGAAAAACATATTTTTTGTCGTTTCTCAACAATTACTGGACAGAATTTATGTTTCTTCAAATATGATGTGTATTAGATAATACTTGGTCCCTATTTTTTTAAACCTATAGCATGACTTGACCGTGAATCAAACCCACAACCCTCTGGCTGACTATCAATTAAACTAGCTACTGTACTTGGTGTATACTGTACATGTGGTGTGCTACCTGGTGGTGGTGTGCTACTGCAGCTGACAGAGTCTTCAACTGGGTGTCTTTTTATGACGTCATAGCAGATTAGATGCTTTTAGAACAATGACGTAATTTGTTTACATTCTTATAATACTCAACAATGACAGAGTGAACACTCGCGCCTTGTAGCACACGTGGGTCTGTGCTCAGATGCGAGACGACTACGGGGGGTGAATTAGGGTAGAACCAGAGAACGTAACGCCTTTTTCCCTATACGTAGTATAGGGCGAATGGCGTCACGCTCTCTAGTAGAACAGAACTAATCATTCTCCCTTTTTAAACCTATGATGAAAGAGTCAAGTTCGGAGTCCTTTTTGTACCAGATTGTTATAGATTTGGGATATTTTGTGATGTTTTCCAAAAAGTACCATCTACACGTAATATCTTTCAAATTTGGGTACTTTCGATAGGGGGTCATCAGAGATTTTGGCCCTTTTTTTAGGCTGAAGTAAAGAGGTGTTGTACAACTCACCAAATCACTCATATTCTGGTATGGGTCCATGGTAAAATAATTCCCCATGAAACTGTTTCTGAAGCAGATCTCGTCAAGTTTGGATATGAATTATCAAGACCTTTCTATTCTCTACTATTCCTAAAATTTGCAACTTTCCAGCATCCTCTCCAATGAAATGGGACCTCTTGAAAACATTTTTATTATCTCTTTCTCTGGCTGAACTCGCAGACTTTAATGAAAGCATGCCAGTCAAACCCTCGGAATTACGTTGCACCGTAATTTGAATTATGACGCGTCCTAATCATATTTACTACGCAACCCAAATATTTACCGGCATATGCATCCATACAGACTTGAAGTTGAACTTGAAGTAACATCCTGACATGTGAGGCATGTTTCAGGTATTTTTTTCTAAAAGCATTCATTTCCAGAAAAAACAGTGACAAATGCAAAAAAAGATTGATTGGATTTTATTTTCACCAAAGTTGGGGAGCAATATGAAAAACATTCTCTTGTCAACATGTCAGTGGCCCAGCCTTGCTTAAAGTGACCTCCGCTGTCTTTTATACTTTAAGTTAGTCCTACGCCCTAAGTCTAACAACCGCTGCCAATTTCTTACTAACCTATAACGATGACAGAAACAGTAGGCCTACTCGGGATTGTTTTTCGCACCTACAATCTTGGACAAAACTCATTAAAACACTTTGTTGAAATATGTTATGTTTTTCATGAAGCTACTTTTCTATTGTAAATTATTCCACACTTATAAATCAGAAATGCTGGAATTTTTTTTCTGTTGCTTCTTCAATCTCTACTATTTCAATTGTAATAATATTTTAGAATTATAAATAATCTATATATATTTCTATATAATTTTTATAGCATTTTTTTATATATAATTGATTCCTTTCTTAACATCATTTCCAGAAAAAACAGTAACAACGGCCAACATTGAAAGGTGGAGGGGTAGGGGGTTACAATTCCTGGAAAAATATTAAACCAACATAACACTATAACATATGAAGTTCTCAAAAAGCTGAAGTGTTCCATCAGGTTTTGTCGAAGATTGTAGGCCTAGGCCTCCCAATAAAAATGTATCCCATAAAAAAAAATTCAATTAAAGATACCCTGCAAGGAATTAAACATCAGTCACAAATGCAAAAATAACTTTGTTCACCTAAGTATAGGTTAACGTTAGACCTCAGATAGTCCTTGAGTACTCGGCCAACCTACTTCCCTTCAACAACTTGGAAGTTCCAAGCCCTTGTATGACACTATATCCTTGATTTCTGATGAAATCACTCCACCTGTTCAGTGTTGTCATGCAAAATAAATCATACCCTATCCATTTAATAGTACCTCAGACTCCATAGCAATTAGTGTAACAAACGCTATTTAGAACTAGCTATCAGTATCAGTTACAGTTGTATAATTAGCTAGCTGCCTATGGATACAACTAACTGACTAACGTTAGTGTTACTGTTAAGCATTTTACGTGCGTGGGACCCAGGCAAGAAACATTCAGACATTAACAAAGTCAAAAGTTTGACGACATTTATTTCAGTAAAAGTTTTATGAGGAACTATTTTACCATGGACCCATACCCAAGTTTGAGTGATTTGGTGAGGGTGTATAACACCTCTTCATTTCAGCTCAAAAAAAAAAAAAAAGGGCCAAAACCTCTGCTGACCCCCTATTGAAAGTATTTGAGATATATTAGGTAGTATTTTTAGAAAACATCACAAAAGATCCCAAATCTATAACATACTGGTACAAAAAGGACCCTGAACTCGACTCTTTCATCATAGGCTTTAATAGGGCAAACAATTAATTCCGTGCTGCCTAGTGGTGTCATCGTCATGTAACAAGCCATTTGCGACTTCAGTATGACATCATTATGTTCTTTACTCTGGGTGTCTTTGATTTTTTTTTTTTTGTGGTGGTGGTGGTGTTAGTTTGGGCTTTTATGGGGTGACTCACCCTTCTTAGCCCCTCATCTTGTTATGTTATGTTAACATATGGGAGTACAATTCATTATCGCTGACTGGCTGAGGTGACACAAGTATTCATAAAAAAAAATCCCATTGACTGTAATGATAAAGTTTCCCCTCCAACTTGGGAAAACTATATAACTGAGCTCGTACACGGTTACGTCGACTCCAACCACGAGAATACTAACACGGCTGGCATCTGTCCAACGGTATTACGGGGAGTAACTGTTAGGGCTTACTAACATTAACAAATAACATTAGGCCTACATAATATTTATGTATTTAAGAAGGCCTATCTTATGTATTTTATTTAGGCCTAGGCCCTATGTATTTTTTTTTTGTATTATACAACAAAATAAAACAAAAATTCATACAGAAAAAACAAAAATCCCAAGCTATACAAAAATTTACCGCAATACGCCTAGGATTTTACCACATGAATTTGATTAAACAACTAAGAAAGAATAGTGTTATTCGCGGAATTAGGTGTACTCAAACCTACACTGTTTCAACTTTTAGTTGACCTAATTTAGGCCTAATTTACACTTTACAGGAATCTGTCTTCGGAATAAGCAATAAAAAACTTCGATGTCTTTCAATGCTTCCAAAAGATACAAAACAAATAAGACAGTAGCCTACCTGTTTTCTCCAGAACATTCCTTTTTCGTAAAATCTTTCAATTCCTAAGTTTTCAGAATTCGACCAACTGTACCGGAACCGGAAGTAGATTAAAATGAGGTTAAGTTCGTACCATGGAAACAGCCGAAGCTTTATCGCGAATCTCGTCAACCTCCCAACGAGCAACAAACTGCCATGAAACTGAAAAGCTAAGAATTTACCGTCAATCACATAGGGCCCATGCAGTTTAAATTCATAGTTGTCTGGATTTTAGCATTCGAATTGAGTAATTGCAGTCTTTCTGGTGAAGAAATTGTGTTCAAACATTTAAGCGCAACCGTAGCGTAACAAAAGTCGTCCATCCATCGTAACTGTCAGTGCTATTCCGCGAACAAAATAACTCTAGGCCCAACGTTAGGCCTATATCAGATATTTAAGTTTAGCTTCGAAAATTGTTTTAATGTTGCATGTGGTTTTGTAATACGCAAGTTCCTCAACGTTAGTTAGTGAACAAGGCACAATTTTGCAGGTTAAAGACTTATTTTACAGATTTATTTACCAAGATGAGGCCGAAGTATTACACACCAAATGAAGTTGCTGTTCACAATACATTGAAGGATTTGTGGGTGTCTTTTCTTGGAAGAGTTTATGATCTTACACCTTTATGTGCAAAGTATGATGGTAAGTCAATGTTGCTGACTTTTCTCAGCTTGTACTCAAAAGTTATTGGTTAAACTTAAAAGTAAGAATATTCCTTTAATTTGCATGCACTTGGTAAACTATTACTAGCCTAACGTTAGGCCCTGTGGAAAAGAAAAAAAAAAATATATATAGGCCTAGGCCTAGGCCTATATTAGCTTCACCCTAATCAAGTTGGAAAAGTGATGTGGGCGTTTTTTTTTTTTACCAAGCCATTAAATTTTGGCGATTTGCAGCATTCCAGATCAGATCAAATAGGCCTACATCAAGTGAAATAAATAATTATTGAAAACTATTGGAAGGAGTAATCATTCATATTTTGGTGAAAAGTAGAAAGAAATGGAAGTAGGCTACTGGCACTAAATGACTTATCCAAGAGAAAAATATGCACGTGATGGTGAGAAGCTAATAATTAATTTTTATTTTATGAGCCTTAAAATCTTACATTTCCACCAGATTCTGCTTCTTGTTTCTGCAGTGTATTGACTAATGTAAGGTTACTTAGTCATCTCCCTTGTTATTTTAGAAAACTATGAAGAAAGAGGACTGCCAGCATAAACAGAAGTGCACAAGTTCTACAACATTTACACCTCTCCAGATCAATTTTTAAAGTATACTTCAAAAATTCTTAGCTTACATTATCCCATGCTTATTGATATTTTAAATGACGGGCGATACTGGAATTTATTGCAATGGCAACAAAAATCAACAAAGAACAAAGCCATCCTTTACACAATACATTACAAAGTCATCTAGCACGTTCAAACAGAAACCTTCAAAACCCTGACATAGTGCCAAAATACAGAATACAGACAGGTCTACAAAAATTCATTCATTTACCGTGCGGCAATTTACTTACAGACAGGAGAGTTAGAATTGTTTTGAACCTTTTATCTTTAATTTTTTCTTATGTATTTATTTATTTATTTATATTCTTTTAATTTCTGCTACATGTTTTTTATTAGATGTCTGTATATGCACGCAATTTTTCCTTTTTACGAATGTTTTAAATTTGTTCTGGAATAGCTTATAATGAATAATAAATAATCTGATTTCAAATTTCAATCCTTGTGTTGAAAGCCTTACATTTTTCTACGATTTAAAGTTATGAAAAAGAAAGGCGACCGATAAAAAAATGAAATGAAATTGAGTGTGTGAGCCTTGTGCAAATTCTTAACAATCTTGTTTTAATAGGTAATACATCTATATATATACTGTACTTGTGAAAGCTGAGCCCATTTTCTTCATTAAAATTTAAATGCACAAAACTAATTAGTTTTTACATGATTTCTAAAGCAGACTACTGTAAGCATCCTTGTTTATTTTTGCATACTCCACTATACCACTCCCTTTAAAAAAAATACTGTCAATTAAATGGTTTCAATTAAATAACAAAACATGGTTCCATGTTTCAATGAAGTTTGTTGGATAGCTTATACATTCTTGATATTTGTACTGAAAAAATTGAATACTGTACTTATAAGCAATGTAAGGCAAGTCAGCACTTTGATGTACTGTACATGTATATTTATAAGAATGAGCATTAACAGTTTAATTAACAGTACTTTAATATCATTGTAACAGTTTTCTCACTTTTTCTGTTTATTCAGGTGATGTTCTATTAAAACCAGTTATATCCTGTGCAGGAAAAGATATCAGTCACTGGTTTGACAAGAAGACAAATGATGTAAGTTTCTGATAGAATTGGTATTTCATTGGGACCATGCTTTAGTCAGTTACAGTATACTGTATGTGCGACAGACTGCAAAATGGCCCAAGCAGATTCAGGGCTTCTTCGATTGCAGATTCAGTGCAATGTGTTGAGAGCAACACAATCAAATCAAAGACCAACTCAGTCCCCCACCAGCGCCTGTTATCCAAACTTTCCGCCTATGGCATTGATGGAAATCTTCTGGCCTGGTTTGCATCATTCCTCAACAACCGCATCCAGCGTGTTGTTTGCGATGGTGAAATCTCTGATTCTAAACAGGTTTTATCCGGTGTACCACAAGGTACTGTCTTGGGTCCATTACTTTTCCTCTTATATGTAAATGACATCCCTGATAATATTAACAGCACAGTCAGACTGTTTGCTGATGACTGCCTTGTGTACAGAACAATTGATAAGCCCTCTGACCAACAAATCCTCCAAGATGATCTTAACAAACTTGAACAATGGCAAAACAAATGGCAAATGAATTTCAACCCCTCTAAATGCTACATCTTGTCAATTTCCTCTAAGAAATGCTTTAAATCACCTATTTATACCTTATGCAACCAGCCACTAAAACATGTCAACTCCCACCCATACCTAGGTGTTGAAATTGATAATAAACTTAGATGGGATAAATATACACATAACATAACCAAGAAAGCTAACTCTATACTTGGCCTATTAAAACGTAACCTCTCAAACTGTCCCACCGACGTTAAAACCACTGCTTATAAAGCTCTAGTCAGGCCAGTGCTTGAGTACGCATCTGCAGTCTGGGACCCCCATCATGTGGATAAACTTGAATCTATTCAAAGGAGAGCAGCCAGGTTCTGTATGGCAGACTACTCTTATAAATCTAGTGTAAAAAACATGCTTTATAAATTAGATTGGCCCCTGCTTAAAACAAGAAGATACAACACCCGGCTACATATGCTATATAAAATCAATAACAATCTTGTCGCCATCAATAAAGATGAACTTATCCCCACCGTCAGAACTAATACAAGAAATAATCATGACCTTAATTTCCAGGTTCCCTATGCTAAAAAGAATGTATATAAACACTCTTTCTTCCCTCACACACTAAAGGATTGGAATGCTTTACCGTCAGACATTGTACATGTACTAAGTCTCAACTGTTTCAAAGCTAAACTTACTAACACTTGTATTGCTAACTAGTTTTTTTTATTATTATTTTTTACTCATACTTTTTACGCTCGGTTGGCGTTCATGTCCTCTTGAAGGATTTTTGCCGACTTAACCGATTCAGATTCAGATTCAACTCTCAAACTATACACTTCTATCTATACTGATGGCTCCGAGGAAGGCGATAAGACAGCTGCTGCTGCCGTCATCCAAAACATCACCCTCAGTAGCAGGCTTCCCAACTACTCGTCCATCTTCTCAGCCAAGCTCAAGGCTATCCTCCTTACCCTCGACTTTATTGAGTACTCCCCGCTCAGCCACTTTGCCATCTTCTCCGACTCCAAAGCTGTCCTTCTTTGCTCAATCTTAAATGGGATAACCCCACATCCCACCTCCATAAACTCCTTTCGCCTCCCTCTGCAGGAAAAGTATTCTTTTCTTCTGCATCCCTGGCAATGACAGAGCTGATACAGCCGCTCAGCTCGCCCTCAATCTCTTCCCTACTCCCTTTCCCAAAACCCTTTCTGACATCAAACCACTTATCGCTTCCCTTGTTCATAACCGCTGGCAAATCTTATGGGACTTCCAAATTGATAACAAACTGGGATGATCATGGCAATTTTGGTATCACGTTTGGGATACCTATTGTTTTCTTCTTTAATGGATGATAGATCTATTTTTTCTTATTGTAATAACTGTTTTAAAATGACTGATTGTTCTATTTTTCTTCTTTTGAGACAGTACATGTTTTCAAAAAATGATTGATTTATCTATGTTTCTTCTTCTGATATGTTATCAAAGAAATACCCTTAAAATGTCCGATTTATTTCATTTTTCTTCTTGTCATACATATAGTCCACTGATCTTAATATAGCTCCTCAATAGAGGACAGTTGCCCCTGCTGGGATCTATGAACACTATTCAAGAAGAAAAGCATGGAAACATGACGTTCATTTGTCCCTGTCCAGCCGAGTGTTGTTTCTTCAGTCATTGATGTTTGAAATGTAAATAATCTTGAGAAGAAGAAGTAATTACTGATTGTGTAATTTTTTTTCACAGATCAGGACACACGTTGATCCAGTAACAGGCTGTGTGTTCCCATACACTCCTCATGGGAGGTTTGTCCATATTCCTCCTCCTTGCCCGAAGTCAGACTGGGCTAATGACTTTGGTCGACCTTGGTGGAAGGATGCAGACACATACTGCATTGGAATTTTATCCGCCAAGACTAGATTAATTAAGATAATCAACACGCTGACATCACAGGAGCAAGTCATAGAGGTATGCATAGAATGCATATGCATTTCAGAAACTTTAAAATTGATTCTCTAGCTTACACTGCTTTTAATAATTGACCGCGATTTATCTCTCCACCCACGGGCTGCGGAGAGGATCATAGGACTAGGGGAGGGGGGGAACTGAAAATCCAGGCCCCATTTTGGAAAATTCTGAAGAGCAATAAAAGTTCGTCACAAGATTATTGTTCCAATTTTCACCATCGTCATGCATGGGTTTTCACTAATTTTTGGGGCACGCCTGTTTGAACACATTCCTTTTATTAACTTTTACGGGCCCTTATGACCCGCATCCTTATGACCCGGACCCTTATGACCCGGGCCCTTATGACCCGGGCCCTTATGACCCGGGCCCTTATGACCCGGGCCCTTATGATCCGAGCCCTTATAACTTGGCCCTTATGACCTGGGCCCCCAATAACTCGCACCCTTTTGACCCAGGCCCTTATTACCCAGGCCCCTTATGTCCCAACCCTTATGACCCGGGTCCTTATGACCCGGGCCCTTATGATCAGGGCCCTTATGACCCGGGCCCTTATGACCTGGCCCTTATGACCCGGGCCTCTTGACCCAGGCCCTTATGATGTGGGCCTTATGACCTGGACCCTTATGGCCCAGGCCCTTATGACCTCAAAATGTATGAATTGTTCTTCAAAATATCAAAATATTTCCTCAAAATGTATGAAATTTTCCTTAAAATATCCGAATGTTCCTCAAAATATCTGAATTTTACCTCAAAATTTAAAAAAAAACATCCTTATTTAAAATATGCAATTTTTGCGTTAAAATATCTAAAATTTTCATCAAAATATCCCATTTTCCCTCAAAATGTATGAATTTCCGATTATTTCCTCAAAATATCCTAATTTTCCCTCAAAATATCTTAATTTTCCTTCAAAATATATGAATGTTTCCTCAAAATATCTTAATGTTTCCTCAAGATATCAGAATTTTCCCTCAAAATATCTGAATTTTCCCTCAAAATATCCACAAGTTTTCCTCAAAATATTAAAAAAAAATGCAAAAATAACCACTTTTTTATTAAAATGTTTTTTTCTTTCGGAGAGAGGGGGTGTTGGAGGTTTGCTTAGATTCGTATTTGTGATGGTTTTTTCCCCCCACCCTATTTAAAAAATCCTAGCTACGCCACTGCCCGGGCCCTTTATGACTACGTGCCTGGGGAACAATTTCCCCTATAATCCCTTCTCAGTGTTACTGACGCCCACACACACACTTTTTAAATCGTTCCGATGTTCCTGTATCATGCATTTCACAAGAACATGCTATGCCTATCTGCTCATAGACACTATACATCCTAAATAAAAGCAAAATGTACACTGATACAATCTTGGACTACAATAACTCTCACACAGATTAAGATATAATAAGATATTCTTCAATTTGATCAATTTCAGAATTTATGTTTAAATTGTACTTGTGTAGTGTATAATAAAATCCTGATGTAATTCCTTAAATTTAATTCTAAAATCTTAGTAAGCTTGGGCTGTATTGGCTGTTGTGCAATACTGGTATATCGGCGGGAAAATACCAAAATACCGGTATGTATTTGGTATATGATATTGCCCCCCCCCCCTTCCCCACCATTTCTCCTTCTCCCCATTTTCATGACTTGTTTCCCTGAATAAAGTTTGAGGCGATGCTTCATCAACCCTCTCCCGTGCTCAGTAAATTTCCTCATATTTCTCACTTCACAAATTGCTAGATGTCCACTCCCCCTCCCGGTTTAACAGTTTTAATGTTGTTGTATTTTTTTTTATGGCTTTCCTCTATTTGTAATGTTTAAATTAAAGTATCATGCAGTTTGTCTTTCCACAACTTAGCGCTGCATGGCCAAGTAGTTAGTAAAAACCTGGCACCAGGTTATAAACCACCCAGAAGTAACATGTGAAAGGGGATGCGGGCGGCATATCATGAAAGGAGATATTTCGTTGTTGTTTTTCTGATGCAGTTCTAATGATTTTGCATTAAAAAGTAGGAATTTTCCATGAAAAGCAATGTTCTGTGCGATATGTGGCAATATTAAATTTGCTATTATACATTAGCTTGGCGGCCATTAACTGGGGCAGCAGCTCCATGCTCGGAAGGAATGTTCCACTGGTTTATGGAAGATTTTTATTTCTTTTTTATTTGCAAAGATGGAAGTAGAACGTACGTTTTCAGAACAAGAAAATAACACTTTTTAGCAATTTTACAGCTTTTATATTTTTGTTTTCCTTTATTTTCTACGTTGAAGAAGTTCTGAATAAAAATTTCTTTATCTTTGGAAACGGGTTGGAATTTTAATGAGTTTTAATATTAGGAATAATATCTGAGATCCGAGTAAGTTGATGTTGTTAAGTTCGTTCTGTATTCTACCATGCTTTTTTAAGTGCTCTTTGTACATAATTTCCCGTAATTTCCTAAAGTCTTAACAAGTTGCTGATCGCTGCAATAAACATTGCGCAGCTTTGTCTGTCTCGTATAAGGAATTGGGTCTTTTGAGGTTGGAAAACAGCCTTTTACCTTGATATGCTTTCAAAATATTCCGTGGATTATCGTGAGCAATTTAGAAATAAATGAAGAAAATCACTACCTTTTGGGCCATGTTATATATTGACTGTACACTATTAAAATTCCTTTTATAGAACACGAAGTACAGCACTTTGTTTAAACTGCCAAAACTCAATTATATTGTTGTGGTGATGGAAAAAAAGGCTGCTTAAAATTGTTGGTTATATCTATTTCACCGTGATTGAATTTACATACACAAATGTAGGCTATTAAATGTTGAAATTAAAAATAACAGAAAAAGGTACATGCAATATTCCACTAGCAACTAAACATAATTTGCACATTGAAAAGGAAAACACTCTACTGGAAGGAGAGTAGAAACTTTATTTCCATAGCTATATAGGGGTCGTTATAATTTCGGTTTGATTAAGCTACGACTTGTAATAATACTTTAATATAATGTTCCAAACTCCCATTGTATTTCAATATTTTCGAACGTTTTTAATCAATTCAGACCTTACATTAATTACTAAGCTGAACAGAAACGACAATATTTTTATGTTATATCGACACTGCTACTCGTTGTTTAATTTTATTTGTTTCGCAGTGGCTTGTGAAACTAAACAAAATATCTCCCAATTTTGTCATCTTTAAAATGACAGTAAATTAATGGAAAGCTGCCAGTAAAGCGCCAGTAAAACGCCGGTAAAGCACCGGTAAAACTCACCGATGTCAAACTGCTCGCATCGGTACTGTAGTAAAAGACCTCCATTACTGTCTTCTCTCTTTCCACTCTGTTTCATGTTAAAAACAAGAGTCATAAGGCACTTTCTGCGTATCACAAGAACACCATTTTTCGCATCTGGTCGTAAATGTAAAAAATTCTCTGAGTCATGATGCAATAACAATGTTTTTGCCGCTTAGAGAGGGGTTATGTCTTTTATTGTGAATCCATGTGAAAGACAAATTTATTCACTACGTACTGAATTTTTAAACGTTTTATTACAATATAGGGGCATATGATTTTTTTTACAAAAATTACAAAATTTGACATATTTTACAAATGATTCAAAATTATGACTAGGTATGAGCAAAATTTGATTAGATTTGGACAATTTCACTTGTCTACATATTATATACAGTATAAATCAACTAAAGATATATACATGTATAAATTTATGTACCAAGCAATTTTTGTTAATTTTTCAAAAATTTGCATTTTGGGGGAAATTTTAAAGATATGTGAAATTTCTGAATGTTAACACAAAATTTAATGAAAATAAATTACTATATATATATATATATATATATATATATATATATATATATATATATATATATATATATATATATATGTATGTATATATATAATTGATGAGTTGTATATCTTGTATATCTGTATATATCTTGAGATTTATTCTTTTGGCTCAATCTGTTGAGGTCAGTTAACCCATATATAGAACAACTGACAACAATTGATGGTTATACACCCCATCTGGATTCCATGTGTTACCCATGTGGGACGACCCATATGGGATGGCCCAAACATTGCACACCCACCTGGGCTCCAGATGAATCTCATAGAAAACCCATAAAGGGTAGCCCATATTCTATCCATAACCGCTTTCCCACATGAAACCCATATTATTGCATGCCCACCTGGGCCCCAGATAAATCCCATACAATATGGCCATAATTGATTGCCTAAAAACTGCCTGCCCACATGAAACCCATATTATGCCGACCTGGGCCCCAGATATAATCCACATGGGCATCTGGGCTGGCCCATATGATTTTTGGAGCCCATATGGGATAACCCACATGGGCCCCCGTATTTGTGCCCATCCCATGTGCTACATGATGCCCACCTAGGGCCCAGATATTATCCATATAGGAATCTGGGCTGGCCCATATCTGCCCCAATGAGATTCTTGGGTGCAGAATCAGAGGGGTAACCCAGATGGGACCCATATTTCTGCCTATATGTAGACCACATGTCACCCATATGGGCATGCTACCTGGGTTAGGTATCCAAATAATATTGAACAGCTGGAATTGTTAACCATGCTTTTATTGTTTTCATGGTCTTGAGTATTGTGGCCAAGTTCTCCTGGCCGAGGGGGCTCTTTGGTTTTCTTCTTTCTTATTGGGGCATTTCTAGTTCAAGAAGGGTGACTTCAGCCAGGCATTCTTCCTGAACAGGTTCAGTCAGATCTAGGGACATTTCACAGACTGTCGCAGACTCTCTGATGGCATCCCACCTTTATCTGTTCACATCTGAATTGGGGGTTATCTTGCTTTCCCTGACTGAGCTACATAGTTTGTGATTTCCATTTTTAACCCACTTTTTTAACCCATTTTTAACCCACTTTGGAGAGTCGGAAAACATTTTCTCTGCAGCAATGAGTTGCTTGACCCTTAAAACCATAAAGCAAAACCAAAACTCATTGTTCTACCACAATTGTTGAAAGTTACAGCTGTTTACCCTATTTTCAGGGTCTGGCAGCAGCAGCCATCTTGGATTTTACCCAGTTTTAACCCACTTCCAGGGGTCAGGTTATAATTTCATCTGCATCAATGAGTTGCTTGATCCTTAAAACCGTAGAGTAAAACCAAAAACCATTGTTCTATCCCAGACATTATGTTACAGTCGTTTACAGTCCTTTACCCAAATACTAAGGAAGTTACAACCATTTTTCCCATTCGGAACGGCCATCTTGCATGTGACCCAGTTTTAACCCACTTTCAGGGGCCAAAAATCGACAGACTTTTCTTCTGTCACTCAGAACATCCAGTAGCTCCCAAAACCACTGAAAAACCATTTTGTAGAATTTGTTGGGGGTTGCTTTCTTTTTCTCATAAGTTTGACCCGCCAATTATTATTATTCTGAAAACCAATAGTAAAACAGAAGCCTCAATCTTTACGACGGAAGAAACATTCGTAAGCTAAATCATGAGAATATGCTGTAATACAAAAATCACCATAAAAAAGACATTTGTGTAATCGCCTTCTGCTTCGCTATTATTATTATTATTATTTTTGTCTGACGGCCACACATGGAACCAACCGTGACCAAAAAATACTTCAGAGGGATGCCGTACCAACCACTCAAAAGTAAAAGGGACATTGATTTACTCATTGTAAAAGCAAAAGTTTGAGAAGAAAAATGATAATGAAAGTAACATGTCTCGATTTATTTAAAGAGGCAACATTGTCATATAGACAGTGTTTAAAACTCGATTCAAATTTTTTGATTGGTTGAAATTTCTGCCAATTGCTGCACAAACCGTTGGCTATTATTTCACAGTATATATAAACAGGGGGGAGTTGTCATTTAGAAGGAGAAAAATCTTTACATTTTTTATATCACCCTATCATCAAACGCCCCACTGTTTACCATGCTCCTAGTCCATGGCAAACTCCTTTGTAACACAACCAAAGACATCCCTCCCAGCAATCTCACAAGACGCATAAAATAAAATTCCATCTTTCTAGCCAATAACATTCCATCTTTCTATCCAGGGAGCTACACAAATGTAGTGCATGTAATGTACACATGCAGAGTATCGACAATCTTGTGCTTTCCACAACCGGAAGTGACGTCATGATCTCGGCGGCTACTTCTGAATTTATTTATGGGACGATTCTGCCTCTTTAACCATAACACCACACGTGTAGTATAGTTTTTTTTTCTTTTTCGCATGCGGTGCCGTGCCAAATTTAACATGCAACATACGACGATTATTTTTTTTTATGTAACATTAGTGGGCCAATATACTTTGTGTACATCGAGAAACTTTGTCCGTGAAACACCCAAAAATTGGTCGTATACTGTCACAATGAACGTGCAGATCAAGAGAATTTGAGTGTGAAACACCCAATAATCTGGCAGCCTTCATAAAAGACATTTGCATCAGATTTTTGTGCACTATCCCAGTGGAATACTGAAAAGAAATGACTTGGCATTCCGTTTTGAGATGTTACTTTTCTCAGAATAGTGTAAAATTTGACCTGGGGATCTAGGTAGGGGTGGGGCTAGGTAGGTGGGTGTTTATAATAGAAGACTTAAATTCCTTCTTTATATGCATACTGAATTATTTATTGTCTTGTTTTCTGTTGTTGTATCGTAAGGGTTTTTTTGCACTCATAAGCCTTAGGTAGTTTTTTGCAAAATCTCCTCAGCTGTATTTATAGTTGTTAAACCATGTTACTCGTACTCGATCGTACAATCTCATTTAAATTTAATCAATCAGTATATAATTTACAGAATGTATCTAATTTCACTTGATGTTTGTATTTAAATTGTAATTGTTTGGCTGGATTAAAGTTCCTAAAATGAAATAAAAACTTTTTATTAACAGGTTTGCACAGAGGAGACAATATATGAGATCCTACTAAGGTACCTCATGTGGAATGTCCACACTGGCAGCTACACATGGAAATACAATGGCAAAAACCTAGCAATTTAAAAATGGTCCTTTCAGGTTTTGAATTCATGGCTGATCAGAGCTGGGCTTAATTTCCAATATATGCAAAATGTGAAGTATGATTGGACAGACAGCTCAAAATTCTTTAATTGGCTTCCTTAATCTCAGTCTGAAAATCATTGGAAAGTCTGTTCCTGCTACTGTAGAATTTGTTTGGGGTGTGACCCGGTGAAGACAACAACTTTTGATGCACCACCATGATAGAATTATAATAGACATTTAAAAAAGGATTAACAAAAAAAAATACCCAGGTTGCCCTGTAATGGTATCATATCTGTGTGTAAATTACATATTGATGCCATTGATTTCAACTTAATTGTTGAATCCATTTTGATGAATTCTTTTACTTTCTTGGTTTTATAACAATTTAGCTCAACATGTCCATTTTATCAACAGGTGTGCTCAGAGGAGACAATGGATGAGATCCTACTAAGGTACCTCATGTGGAATGCTCACGCTGGCAGCTACACATGGAAATACAATGGCAAAAACCTAGAAATGCACAAGACACTGGAAGATAACGGGGTCATGGACGATGATGAACAGTTTTATAAATTGAGTATGAACAATGATGAGTTTCTCCCCGCTTTACATTTGTACTTCAACGATGACCTCACTGAAGCATAGAATTTATATGTTTTGTTCCACAATTGCTTTAACATACATTTTTACTTCAACGATGACATCACTGAAGCGTAGAATTTATGTTTTGTTCCACAACTGCTTTATCATTTATTTCTACTTCAACGATGACCTCACTGAAGCGTAGAATTTGTTTTGTCCCACAATTGCTTTAACATACAATTTTTACTTCAAGTATGACCTCACTGAAGCATAAAATTTATAGGTGGTGTATACAGTAGTTGTGTCCTTCTGTTGTCAAAAATAGTGAAAGAACAAAACGAGTTATAAATTGAGCATGGAAGATGATGAATTTCTGCTCGCTTTACATTTGTACTTACTTGATGACCTCACAGAAGCATACAGGCCAGTCAAATTCTAGTATAGCAGTACAAGTTTGGCAAAATGTGTTTCTTGTAATACAATTGTATTCCGTTAATAAAATAACAACAAAATTTGTATTAAGTCTAAACTTTGCAATACATTCTATGTCTTAAGCCCCGACAAAACCACAAAACCCCGACAGGTCTATTATTGCTCACAACAGAAACCGCAATCCAGCACAACTAGCAATTACACCAGGATTTCTTATTTCTACAATCCACACACTTTACCTCACTTTCCATGGTCATAACCTGACATTGATAGTAAACAAATTTCACTGCAGGTGCACTGATTTTCACACTCAACACAAGGTCAAAAGTATTCCTCTGTGGTCAAAGTGTCGGGCTTGAAGTAATAATTTAAAAATACATGGTATTTAACAGTGAGGCTTTTGTTTGTTTATTGATGAGTGATTTTAAGTGCATTTTTGTTCAACCTTTTAGGCTTTGAGGATTTTTTGGACTAAAACTCTATTGCAACAGATTTTCATCATGGGAGATTTTTTGATGATTTTATTAATTTAGTTTAATAATTGTGCCTAAAAATATTCTTGTTAAATTTTTGTGTTAAAAATGAAATTTTAGTCCAAGAATAGAGTAAGAAATAAAAAGTTATAATCTAAGAAACACATAGTAAACCTACTTTATTAAACTCTTTAAAGCATTTAACGCTATACTAAGTTTATATGTTATGTTCAAGATGAAAGAGTGGGTGGTGTTATTTTATTTACTTCATACCCTGTTCTCAAAAAACCCGAAAGAACTTCAGTTGCGAGTCTGTGACATACAGGTATAGTCGCCAGCGAAATAAGATTTTGATTTGTAACAGTGATGTGGAATAAGAGTCTATACCTGTATCAAGGACACCAAACTTTCCATACTCTGTAGACTTTAGTTTAAAAGAACAATGAAGTTTTCTCTGTGAATAAAATGATTTTGACGTTCTACTATCCAAATATATTCATTACACATAAGAAATTATTGAGCTTGTCCAAGCATGTCATCTTTATTTTTGAAGCCAGTGTAATTGTCATTCAGTTCAGAACAACAAGTATAATTTCTGATGAAGTTGGGATGTTGTTTTAGAACTAAAACTTTACGCCCCTCCCACAAAGAAAAACAAAACAAAAAACTCTAAAATAGGGTGCCAATATAATAAAATATTAATGGTGACTAATTTGGTTTTGAATTATATGCCTTTTAAATGATAGGACATTAAAGTTAAATGGACATGTAGAAAATGGCAAAATTGATTTAAAATCCATTAAAACCATAAAGAAAGCAACAATCTCTTTATGTTAATCCATTGTTTTACAACCCTCTGCCAATTCTCTTGAAAAAGGGAAGATAATTATAATAAAGAGGATTTAATCTTTACCATACCCCCAACCAACCTCCAGGTGGAGAAGCATTAGTAAAGGCACTGCCTAAAAATTTGTCCTGCAATTTTCAATCGACAAATTAACCACACTGTTCCACAAGATTAACTTTGCATCATAACATTAACATGCCAAAAAGTTTCTCTTTAAGCCTACCGGCACCCGAGGTAATCCTGAAAACTCAGGTATGAGCAATTACCAACCCGACTTCCTGTTCAGTGTATTGTTTTCCACTCCAAACAATGATTATCTGCCATTCCCATGCAAACCACAGCCAAGTAGCCTAAGGCTATTTGTGTGTATAAGATTACAGAAAGGCAATGCTGAATAATCAGGGCACTTTTGTGATTAAAATCACCCATCCGTGTTCAGTATCTTAGTGGGAGAAATTTGTTTGCAAACTGGCGATAAAAATAGCTGCCTGAGGTAATGTGTGCATTAACTGTGAATGATTGATGGACCATTTCTCCTAAGGAAGGATATTGCTTCATGGAGGCATAAATAGTTCTATGCTCATATTTCATTTCACCATCCCAGAGCAGCAAAGACAAACAATGCCAGCATTGATTACAGTTACTACTAATATTCCAAGGAATGCCATTATATTCTGACCTGTGTGACCATGGAGCTATTAACTCTCAGTTAATTGAGAGTTAATAGCTTCATAATGTGACTAAAAATACCAATTAACTCCAGTGGGAGTAGTTGTTATCTTGAAGGAGCCTAGGAAAGGTGAAACTGCATACAGTTTTGTGATTTGGGAAACAAAGAAATATATAACTTTTACTTTGACTGGCCCTGCTCCATTTGAGCATGGAACTCTCACTTAATAGCTCCATGATTTGAGGGCCGGTTGAGATGTTTTTGGTTTTATGGAGCTATTAACTGAAAGTCATTTCTAATGATGCATTTTAAAGGTGTGACATTAAGGGAAGAAATGTAGAGAAATTTCAAACTGATTACTCATAACTTCACATGACATTTTTAAAATTCAAAGACTATTCAAGTCAGAATATAATCCTATTTTAGTAGAACATACAACTTTTATACCCGTCCAATGTTTCAATACACCTTAAAAAATAGTCATGGCAACGGGATACTGATATAAATCATATTGGTCCATGTTTATATAAACCATATTTGTCCATGTTTAATGTTTGACAGAAGACAAATGTTTAAATAATTTAAGGATTTACTTTCGGTTGTGATATGTTTGATCTTAATGCTACTCATGAAACTCTTGGCCCATCCATCAAGATATTAATGTTTGATTTTTTTGAGCCCAAGTGGCCACTTTGACATCATGTATTTGAAATATGAAACTTAGTCTTCATTATTTCAATATTTTTATTCAACAATGTGTTCTGCTTTGGCGTCCAATCTGAATATTAACAACTGAGTTGTCTACGTGCCTTCTTCACTCAGGGCCAAGAAATACATGTACTGGTCTAAAATTACATATGAATTTTGCCTTTTCATTTATACTCTACAATAGGGGCACATGTCCCTTTATTGGTCTGAAAAATGACAAAAGTGCCCCTTAAAATGAAAAGTGCCCCTCAATTACTGTCCCAATAGTCAGGAAACTGGGGACTTTTGCTGTCCCATGTATGGGAGGAATGTGTCCCCCATTAATAAAGTGGCCCTTCCCAAAAATAAAGTGCCCATTTACTTTACATTTATTTTTGGCTCACTTATTTTATCAACAGATTGGGATGGGGGACACACGACTTGAAAAGTGCCCATAAGAGGTTGCGCCCACCTTTCTACACCCCTGCTCTGTGCCTTATATTTAGGTTGAAAACAGTGTGCTAACTGAAGAAAGTTAAGAAAATAAACACTTTGTTTGAACCAGAGAAATATGTACTGTATACCAAAATCATCTACATGATTACCCTCAGGGATTGCCTTCTTCAAAGGATTCCCCACTCCAACGTATAGTATTGCTATCTTAGAGGACTGCCCTCTTAAGAGGATTCCCACTCCCACTTACAGTTTTGCTGTCTTATAGGATTCCCCACTTAGAGGTTTGCCCTCTTACAGAATTGCCCACTTAGAAGCCTGCCCCTTACAGGATTGCCCTCTTAAAGAGTATTGCCCTCTTAAAGAGTATTGCCCTCTTAAAGAGTATTGCCCTCTTAAGAGGATTGCCCACTTAAAGGATTTTCCTCTTAGGATTTTTCTCTTACAGGATTGCCCACATAGAGGATTGCCCACTAAAGAGGTTTGCCATCATAGAGGATTGCCCTCTTAAAGAATTGCCCACTTAACCATCTTAGAGGATTGTCCACTTAAAGGATTGCCCAATTAGAGGAATGCCCTCTTTAAAGAATTGCCCACTAAAGAGGTTCGCCATATTAGAGGATTTACCCTCTTCAAGGATTGCCCACTTAACCATCTTAGAGGATTGTCCACTTAAAGGATTGCCCAATTAGAGGATTGCCCTCTTTAAAGGATTGCCCACTTAAGAGGTTTGCCATCTTAAAGGATTTACCCTCTTAAAGGATTGCCCACTTAACCATCTTAGAGGATTGTCCACTTAAAGGATTGCCCAATTAGAGAATTGCCCTCTTTAAAGGATTGCCCACTGAAGAGGTTTGCCATCTTAGAGGATTGTCCACTTTAAGGATTGCACTCTTAGAGGATTGCCAACGTATGAATATTGCCCACTTAAAGGATTTTCCTCTTACAGGATTGCCCACTTAAAGGATTGCCCACTTAAGAGGTTTGCCATCTTAGAGGATTGCCCACTTAAAGGATTGCCCACTTAAGAGGTTTGCCATCTTAGAGGATTGCCCACTTAAGAAGATTGCCCACTTTAAAAGGATTGCCCTCTTAGAAAATTTCTCTTTCTTAGAGGATTGCCATCTTAGAAGATTCTCCTCTTAATGGATTGCCCACCTAGATGATTGCCCATCCCAAGTTGCATGCTTTCTTCCTGGTAGGGGAGGGGTAACATTTTAAAATAGAATTGAAAACTAATTGGAAAAATAGTGTTTAAATTTGATGAAAATTGAAGAAATTCCCCAGAAGTGTTCAAGATATCCTGATGACCAACAATGTTTGTTGGAAACCCTGGTAAAATAGTCTGTGCTACATTAAACAACCATATTCTTGTTCAATAAAAAGACCTCTAAGTTGTTTTTCTCTAAGTACTCGTGTTTTCTTCCCACTTGGCTTGTTTAAAATCAGTTGCACTGACAGTTGGTCGTGATCGACATGAAGCACCTTCGGATGGACCACATAACTAGCCATCCTTTTGTTCATACTCAACACTACATCAAATATGAAACAAAATGCAGTTTAAACTATGAAGACTCTGCTTCATGTAGTAAGATAAAGCTGTATTCACAATTCAAGATTTCTCATGGTACTGTATTTACATGAAGCCTGTGAAGGCACGTAACAAAATCTGTACAAATACAATAATCGTGTCACAACAAATTTAGTAAACAGAAATGTACATGAATAGTTGCCTTCATAGGGTTGTAGGGTTTACTTAATCACAGAGGACGACTAACTTCATGGTGCAAAATGGTAAATGTTTGCTTCTGAATAATGCCATCTAACAAAAAATAACTATAAAATTGCAGCAAAGTACTGCAGACGCATATACCTGACAAGTCACATTTATCCAAGGGCACTAACGGTCAAAGATCAAAATTATTCTTGGACATTGCCCCATTCATCAGAGAAAGGAATGGGAGATTCTTAGGAGAATTTTCCCTTACTATCTGGGAACTGGAGGTAAAATTAGTGAATGGTCATTGATGACACTAAAGAATATGATTGGCAAATGATGAATCAGGAGATTTCCAGGACCACTCGAGTAGAGATCCTTTCTATTGTTTACATTTTAGTGCTGCATTTTTGGTTCCTTGTAGTAATAAAAAAAAAAAAAAAGCAATCCAAATCCATGGAGTTGCTGATTTCATCACCTTAAGCATACAGCATAGTGGGGGAAATAGCTACATGCCGAAAAGTTTCTCTTTAAGCCTACCTGCACTCAGGTATGACAATTACCAACCAGACTTCCTGTTCAGTGTATTGTTTCCACTCCAAACAATGATTGTTTATCTGCTATTCTCATGCACACGACACCCAAGTAGCCTAAGATTATTTGTGTATAAGATTACAGAAATCCAGTGCTGAATACACAGGGCACTTTTGTGATTGAAATCACTCATCCATGTTAGGTGTCTTAGTGGGAGAAATTTTGTTTTCAAACTGGTGAATAAATAGCTGTATATCATATGCCTGAGAAGATTTGTGCATTAAGTGAATGATTGACGGATCATTTTTCCTAAGGGAAGATATTGCTTTATGTAACTGAGTCACTATAGCTCTGTGACTTTGGACCTTGTGACCCCAGTCTATAGGGACAGAACTTCATGTGCCAAGGTATCATGGTACAACATAAGGTTGGTAAAGGTCTTTGCCACTTTTAAGAGTTAAAATTCCAATAACTACCATTCCAAGAATATGGGAGAAAATGACTTAAAAGCAGTCACTAGTTCTGTGGCATATCACTTGACCCCAGATTTACAGGACACAAGTTCATGTACCAAGGTATCACGGTACAACATAGGGTTGGTACAGATCTTGCCCTTTAAAGTGGTACTAAATGGAACAAATTACCACATAATTACCTTCTAAAATTGCATATTTGACCTTTAACCTCTGACCCTAATCAGTGAAACCAAATTATTTTTTTGATTTATGGTACTCTACTGTATGACACCATTCATGCTCACGTTACACTTACCATTCCATAACTATAGGGAAAATGGTAAAAAGTGGTCAATAGCTGTGACCTTCTGACCCCAGAGTCTATGGGACAAATTCATGTACTAAGGTATCATGGTACAACATAGGGGTTGGTATAGGTCTTGTACTTTTTGAGTTAAAAATGGAGCAAAATGTTAATAGAAAATCATTTATTTGACCTCAATTATTACTAAATTTTGTTAGAATATTAAATCCCACCCACCTATGCAATTTGTAAAGATACTAATTCCTTCAAAAGATACAGGTATTACCAAAAATCTGTTTCATTTGACCTGTGACCTTTGGACCCCACAACCTAGGAGACACAAGTTCCAGGCCAGGGGTATCCGTCCATCAAGTTTGGTTCATGTGTGTATTAGTTTTCCGAGTAATAAGACACAAAAATAATTGTTGCATACACACGCATGCACGCACACACGGACAGATGCAAAAATCACTGAATTTTGTCCCATTTCAAAAACTAATGACCCTGAACACAAGGTCATCATATGAGACCCCACCATCCCCTAATATCAAGGGAGGTGGCTATGTAGTGTAGGAGCAAAGTGACTACAATATCTCATCCCCACATACATGTACATGTATATGAGGGTGATGAGATAATATAAGAAGTTTACATATTTGCTAATACGTGATTCATTAGCCCATATTAAACACATAATACTCGCATACTATTGTCTCAACTTTTAAAATTTCCTTCAGAACTATGTAGGTAAATCGGTCACACCTTTTTACTCTTTGAACCCACCAGGGGCCATTAAACATGCACTCTCAAGCCATGTGATTCACACATCTACAACTCCTACCCATTCAGAACCTGCTAATTATGCCCCTGAAAAGAATTGATTTTTAACTTTTAATACTGTTTTTCGCACCTCAGTGATTTATGGCCAGTAATATTTCTTATCCCACCTCTACATTTGATTCTATACTCCTAAATAAACACCTAAAAGTGAAGCATTTCGGAAAGGGACCTACACCATCATATCGTCCGTGAATTTCTTTATCCATCATGAGTTGCTAGATATTGTATTAAATCCAAAGTCTTTGGCAATGATGTCAAGATAACTCATTTTTCTTCTACTACGATGTGGGGACCTGTGCTTCAGTCCGACAAGGGTTAAGGAATGTTGTTGCAAGCAATAGGCAATGTCAAAGTATTTTAGACCCCTAGCTTTGCTGTTTCACAGGGGCAGCCCGCCCTGCCCCTCTGTGGGCCCTCTCTTCCCCTCCATTGGCCTGCCCTGCCCCCTGGGGATCAGCCCTGCCCCTGATGAGAATTTCTTTCTTTTTGTTTTGTTTTTAAGATTTAATTTTTTTTTAAATTAATCTTAATTAACCTCATAAATAAAATACCTTACATGGATATAGAACACAGATTGATAGCAATTGTCCAGTTTGGCTAATGACTGGTCCTCAACAATCAGAATAGTCTCATTCGGAGGTATAATTATAGCTTAAATCCTAGAGCTTCTTCATCAGGGGTTTGACCCTTAAGGGGGCCCTGGACTCCACACCGAAAGGACGCAACGCTTCACACTGCATTAATGTGCCACTTAACAAGTCTAGCACCCTTCCCCTTTTTAAATCAAGCTAGGGGTCTGTAATATGTTACATATTACTTCCTCTGTGTGATAAAAATCGTGTTCACTTTTCAACAAAAAAGCCTTCAAGTTAAAGAATGATTAATCAGTCCTTGGGCAAAATCAACCACCCCTCATGAACCCCAAATGGCAAATTTTCCCGAGGCCAAAGAGACCCTACGTGTGATACTGATTGGAACATATAACAAACATTTGTTTGTTTCTTTGTTGAGGTGTAACGGCACAGTCAGTGTCAAATGTGCCATATATTTAGGTGCCATATATTTAACAAATACTGACATAAAGACTTAAATTTTACACAATTCACAGAAGAAAAATAAAAATGAAATTTAAAGCCTACCAACTTGGACAACCCTTAGGCAGATAAATTGAACAGTAGTAAAATCACGGCAGCCTGCCATAGAAGCAAGAGTGCTCTTGCCACCACAGATTTGTTAATCATTGTTTTTCTATAATTAACAAGATGTTTATATTTTGCCCCCAACTGCAATCTCTTGTAGCTGCCCGTGGTTAATAATATGCCCTTTCTATTATGTCATGAGTAGATCAGAAATCCTCAGTGATTAAAAACTATCCAGCCCATACCCGTATCATTTTTGCTCCCATCGTGGCCTTTTATGGTAAAATATGTTTCTAATAATGTGCATTAAACTTAAAGGAAGTACTCGGTGACTGATGAAAAGTGAAGGCGCATTTTTCTTGAGTCTCCAGAATATTTGAAAACACTTTTCTTGCATGTGATGGTACTGATGACCCTTGATCAACCGTAATCATTTGTCACAAATACTTAATTCATTTTTTAACAGCATGAGTATTGTTAATTATATATCTATAATTAACAAGATGTTCATATTTTTCCCCCGACTACAATCTCTTGTAGCTGCCCGTGGTTGATAATATGCCCTTTTTATCATGTCATTAGTAGATAAGAAATCCTCAGTGATTAAAAACTATCCAGCCCATACCCGTATCATTTTTGCTCCCATCGTGGCCTTTTATGGTAAAGAATGTTTCTAATAATGTGCATTAAACTTAAAGGGAGTACTCGGTGACTAATGAAAAGCTAAGGTGCATTTTTCTTGGGTCATTAGAATATTTGAAAACACTTTTCTTGAATGTGATAGTACTTAATCTATTTTTTAACAGCACATGTATTATTAGTAATACTCTTAGTAACAATCTTTGTTTTTTCAAATTTCCAATAAACTAACAAAAAAAAGACTCTTTTTGACCCAAAACTCCTTTAACCTACAAGTCTCACCAATTATAACCACACCTCAGTAAATAATTAGAACAAATGGAACACTGATATCTTGAAGATTACCAGGGGCTTATCAACCACTTTAAATTAACAGCCTTTATAATAGTACCTCATTGGCTGTGTTATTATCATGCTGCTTCGTCATTCATATTTGGTGCAGATCAATCACACATACTTCGCATGCTTGACAAGAATTCATTTAAATAAGTGTCCACGCTTTTCAATAATTCTGCCCTCACTTTTCAGCCCCAGTACTTTTAACTTATTTACATTTTTAGAAGATGTTTACCTTTTGCCATCTAATTTTCAAATCACATTTGGACGGTTTTTAAATCACATTTGGCTAGTAGACCTTTGAATAATTTGGCAACTTTGGCTGGTCAGTACCCATGGTAGTCTAACAGTCATAACCACCCAAAGGATACAGAAAAAAATCACATAAGAATGACAGGAAAATAACCTTTAGTAGTCGATGGAACCTGGTTGCCTAAATATCCTTAGTAAAATGAGTTGCAGAGTATGTCGTAGGCTTGGCACTTGTATAACAAACTAAGATTCAAGAACTACCCTCAACAGGCTATCATCCTCATCCCTACAGGTCTTAATTTTCCTTCCTATTTAATCTTAATTCCGACTGAAATCATTCTGCAAAATGTTTGCCTGCTTTTCACCACAACCAGCCACCTTTATTATTAGCTCTTTCTTTCAACACATAAGGTCATAATGAAGGAAAGATCTCATAAGCTATAGCTTTCGTACGTTACAACTTCATCCTAGAAACCTCAATCATTATTTGCAACGATCAGTGCAAACCTAACATGTAGTTGTTAGACAAAAGATATAGAGTTATAAATTTACAGTAATTGGTTTTCCATGGGTTACCTCCCACCCCTCCCTCTGCCTCTTGTACTTCTTCCACCCCTACCCATCCCTCTACCACCCCGACTATTAAAACCACCACCAGGCGAACCTCTTCCAAAACCAGGTGAACCTCTTCCAAAACCAGGTGACCCTCTCCCACCTGCGGACATCCCTCTTCCTCGATTGGGGGTTCCTCTCCCACCCCTACCAAAATCAGAACTCTCCGCAAATCCCCTCCCCCTGCCACCCTTGAACCCCCCACGTCTATTCCCAACATCTTCCATCATCTCCTCCTCTGGAAATCTACTCATTTCAGTTCCAGGATCATCGTTAAAAGAATCTTGTTGTCCGTAGTCACCTTCCTGATCAAAACCTCTCCCTGAAGGTGTTTTGGAGCCTCTAAAATGACTGCTTCCTCTCTGACCTTTAATATTCTCACTAGCTGGGAATGGTGGGATTCTAAGATCCAAATCACACTCAATTTTTGGAATGTTCTGTCTCTCTTTTCCGCCACCAGGTCCTTGTTCCCAGGTCCTTTTGTTCTTAGAAAGTGGAGGAAATTCACCAATATCATCTAACCTCAAATTCTCCGACCACCCTTTGTCTTGAGGGTTTCCTCCGTCCCGTCTCCCAAACAGTGGTCTCACCATATCATCCTGTTTGTTCCTTCCCTTCATAAATTCCTCATCCTGATTTGGGTGAAAACGGTTTTCATCAGAATCTTGATCAAAGGCACTATCACCTCTTCGTGAGTCATTGTTCCTATTAAAATCTCTGGAAGTTCTATTGACATCTGTTGAATTTTGTTTTTGCGATGAGTGATTCGGATTTCTTTGTCTCATATTAGGGTTTCCTCGCCTTTCAAAAGGAGGCATATCAATGAATTGGCCCTCCATGTCACCCACATCTCTTTCCCATGGAGGTTCATCTTCCCTTTGAAAATTTCCTCTTTCATTTCCCATGTCTGGCCCCATCATATCCATATCTGGACCACGCGGCCACTTCTTCCTTTCCAGGTTGTCTCCTGTAAGCCCTGGAATGAGAGGTTTAGGGCCCTCCTTTGGCGGCGGGACCCTCGGTGGGCCCTCCATCATTGGGTTCCTAGGTCCCTTCATTGGATTTGGTGGTTTATTCATTGGTGGGGGACTCTCAGAGGCAGGAGGTTTATCTGCTTTTATTGTAGGTTTAGGAGTATCTTTTCCAACTACTAGTGACATTAGTGACATTAGGGGCTTTGGTCCACTTGATTCTGGTTCCTTTCTATTGGGTCTACCTGGTCCTTGGGCCTTTGGCCCTCCTTGTCTGTTCCTCTCTATAGACCGTGGCCCATCATCTTCCGGGAATTCTGGCTCCCAACCAGCATCTCCATGATGTCTAGAATCTTCCTCCATGAAATGAGGCGGAAACCTTCCCTCATTTTTATTTCTTGGGAAATCATGACCTATGGGCATTCCTTGGGGTCTTGGTCCATGCTCAGCACCAGGAAATTGGGGCCCACCTTCCATATTTGGAAAACCATGACTATCATCCATACCACGAAAATGCTCACTATCACTGGGATCATCAAAATGAGGCTCTCCTGGAAATTTTGGTCCACTATCCCTTCTTGGAAATCTTGGACTGTCATCGTCTCCAGGTTCATCCCTGAAGTGCATGTCACGATCTGGACCTTGAAAATGGCGCCCACCTCCTCTACCTCGAAATTGTCTATTTCCATTTGGACCTTGAAATGGTGGACCACCATCCATACTTTGAAAATCTTCACCCCTACCTTGAAACCTTTGCTCGCCTTCCCCATCTTCAAAACGGGGGCCTGGTCTCTCGTCCAAACCTTGAAAAAAGGGGCCTCTGTCCCCGTCAGGAAATCTCTGAAAAGGTTCTGATGTTTCTCTATTGTGTGGCCCTTGCCTTCCATGATCCCAGTCTGGACCAGGTCTCTGTCTTTCATCAAAATCTTGGGTTCCATTTGGTGGCTCTGGTCTTTTTGCAGGTAGCATATGGGGAAGGACATCAAACTCAGAATTGTTCATACCATCGTCAAATGGCTCAGGATGTGGCCTTCTTGACTCATCTTGATCTGAGATTGGTGGTGGCATATTGGGGCCCCCAGGACCCCTCATTCTTGATCCATCAGGGGTTTGCTCTTGACCTGAATGACCATCCATAGGAGGTGTATGATCTGTTAAAAGAAATAAGTTATCAATTTACCAGACAAAGAAATGTTTCTAATTGCCAAATAAGTAACTGACATACATCATAAAGTCACAACTAATATACCTTTCAAAAATATCATAGGTCAGACTGGTAAAATCTTGTAAATGTAATAACTCACAAACAATGGTTTTTACACTGATTTGTTTCTTAATAGTCCTCTATCATATATATAAAAATGAGAACTCACGGGAATATTCCTGTTACAATTGTTAATGCAATTTATAGAAAATCCAATTACATTTCTTTCCTTTTTCAAGACTTGATTTCTTCAGGTAGAGAATTACAATTGCTCTTCACAAACATCACACAAAACAAAAATTACCCAAAGTATTTTTAGGAATGTGAGGTTGTGGTCTGCTTGTCATTTGAATTATTATGTTAGAATCTTAAACTAGTGAAGTCCATACTAGATCCATTAAGACCCAACAGGCCAGTGCTGATCCCCAGTTTGCTGAGTGTATGCGGATAAGGGCCCATGACTGTCCCTGACGCCAGTCCATTGCAGGTCAATTTCGCCGGCAATGCTGGTACTCATTTATGACTGAGCGGATTGGAGCCAGTAGAGTGGAGTTGAAGTATCTTACTACATAATGCAGCACTTGGACAGGAGTCAACCAGGACTCCTTAAGCACTGCACCTCCTACAACTAGAATATCTTCTAAACTGAAAACGACTTTTGACAAAATTCTTAAGCAATTTGTCCATTTTCTCTCTCATAAAAAGTAAATAAACAAGTTTGACCACTGTACTAATTCAGTAAATCCTTATTCTTAAAAAAAAAAAAAATCAAATTGCTCCTAAAACATCTTTCAAATGTTTTAAACATGATGAAATGTACTCATAAACAGTTGGAAATTTGAATGTAAATTATTTTATAAAATTGCATATAACATATAAAAGAGAAATAATATAGTTTAGACAAGTAATCAGGTTTTGACTCCATTTGTATGGCTGCACACAGAAATTTTTCAGTGGGTGGGCAGCTGAATGAATTTTGAATATGTCATTTTTATTACCCCAAGCAAAATCAGAGATAAAATGTGATACATATTTTCAGAGATCAAATGTGATACTAAAACTTTACTTTGTAAATTTCTGGGGGTAACTGCCCCTGCTGTGTACGGCCCTGTCTACTTGCCAATGCTTCCAAAATGGTTTTACATCTTGGCTTCTTTCTAAAGATTTTGCCATGCAATCACTCACCATTTTTTTTTTTTTTTTTCAAAGGGTAGGGGGATTTGGAAACAAAGGGGGAGGGGGCTTGGAAAATATGTTTTTATTGTGGGGGAGGAAGATTTTGAATTTTTGAATCCTGCAATCCTAATGCGAACACTGCAAGCAGAGCATTTCCACATCTTACCTTTCATTTGATCATTTTCCATCTCAGGCTCATCTACTTCCATCTGTTTGTTCCCGTTCCGCGTCTCATTAATCTGAGGATGGATGCCTGGCGCTTTATTCTCATCCCATTTTCGCTGGAATTCGGATGGGACTGGTCTTGAAAATGGCACCTTTCTGGTTGGCAAGGGTTTCAGCTTGGCAAGCTCTTCTTCAGATGAGTCGAGACCAGGAATAGATGAATCAGCTGGTTTTGGCGTTTCTTCTTCTGAGAAAATTAAAAGCAAAGCAACATAGTAGGGAAAAACCCAAAACAATTACTGAGAGCAGATAGCCTTGAAAAAGACTTAGTTGCTCAAACTTGTTGGGACAATCTTCTCGTGGGTGGGATATCGGAAAGAAAATTCATAAAATTCATAAAAACCCTTATAAACTAGAACAGTGAATTCCGTCATGGTTCGCATGCCCATGCAAATTGACACCCATATCATAATATCATATGACCCAGCCATTTACAAAAATGGCATCACACACTAAATCCCACATCGCATCCCATGTCCCACATGACATCCTATCCCATATCCCACATGGCATTCCACCATATCTCCCACATGGCATCCCACCCCATGTCCCACATGACATTCCACCCCATGTCCCACATGACATTCCATCCCATCCCTTGTCCCACGTGGCATTCCATCATATGTCCCACTGAGTAGCCCATCCTATGACCCACATTAGGCAGAAGACGACTGGGTTCAAGGTGGTGGCCAATAGGTCAATTTCTTTCAAGTTGGCCTTAAGGCTCCTGATGTTCCATTGTATAATGTTGTGAGTGTTATTGTAATTGTTTCTGTTGTACACCATAAGGAGGCAGAGGATTATCTGGAGGAAGATCTGTTGTGTCTGGGTTGGCTTGTTTTTTTTGTGGGATTTGTCCCTGTTTCTTTGGGAGCGGTTGTTTTTGAAAGTTGGACGAGAAGTATGTTTGGTGGGTTCGGTAATTGAACAATCCATGTTCGCTTCAGTGTCATACATGTGGGTTTGGATGGTGGGCTGTTTGTTGGCAAGGTTGGCTTGAGTTTGATGGCAATTGAGGTGTTGGACGGCTAAGGGGGGGGTCTAAGAAAATGAAAGGTTGGGGAGAGAGGTAATGGAGGTGGTTTGTGTAATGGGTGTGGTTGGGTTGGTTCAGCACTCAAATTTCATTTATTTTCTCCATACAATAATGTACTATATAAAAAGTCAAGCATGAAAGAATCAGATTTGGTGCAAATATTCTTTTAAGATTACTCATTAAAAATGTTTTCTGAATTTCTGTTTCACATATTGTAATGTGTAGATTACAATAGAAGAATGACATATCACGATATCTTAGACATGATATTTTTTGATATCATAGAAAAAGCAATATCATGATATCGTGATTATATAATATTTTGGGTTTAAACTCTGATACAATTCTTATTTCATATGATAGAGGATTAACAACTAAACGAAGTACCACAAACAGCAATAGCTTGTTCCTATCCCAAGTTATCTCTGTTTACAAGTGACACAGGAAGGCTGCCATTTTGTTCAATAATGTAATCAAATCTTGTGTATGATGACATTCTTTACACAACAGAGACAAAGGAATTAATGTATTTCCTTATGTTTTATACCTTTTTGTTCAAAAATGACACAAAGTTTCATTACAGAACTCGCCCCTTGAACAGAACGCCATCCTGATTTTCTGTGCCTGTGGCATTTCAGTAACCTCATGTGGCTGTTTGCAATTTCTAGTTTATTTCCAAAATATTCCACTTCGCGTTTTAACAAAATTTGCCCTCTAAATGTGTCAAATATGTGAAATTTGTTTTATTTGGACAAATTGTTAAAAGATTCAACCTTTGAACATCGAAATTGATGCTCTATTTCGTATTTCCACGTAAATTCATTTCGAAGTTAAGAAATACCAAGAGCAGCATTCCAACAATAAAACTTTCTCCCCATATAAATATAATGGCAAAACGAGGGGAGTTTTTATTTGAATAACATCAATGTGTATTATGTCTTTGGAGTTTTGGGCATAAAGAAACTTGTAAAGTGTATTTCTTGTATATTCATTAGTAACCAATGTATAATCTCATTGAGTCATATTAAAAAAAGCATGAGTTTATGTGTATGCCTATCTCGTAATTGCTATTGCCTACCATTATCTTTGGAAAATAGTTTTCGCACTGCACGTGTTTGCTTTACGAAAGTATGCCCGATGGTGCATAAATCCTGACCTCTAGACACAGAGTCCTTACACGTATATTGCACTGATGAATGGAAATAGCAAAACCGCAGGATTGTTTATCAAAATAGTGTCTAGGGGAGGAGGTTACGCTAATGGGTCGGCAAGATTTTGAAAGCCACTCAGAATTACGCTGCTATATTTACGATTTTTGCACCAAATAAAATAATTAAACTAGTTTTCAGGGTATAAATGATCCACGTATATAAGAACTCCTTGATGTTTAAATATTAAGGTTTCATAAAATTGCAGCATTTTTTGTCAAGTTGTCTCAATTACCTGTGTGGCCAAATAATTGCATAATACATTTTCAACTCGTTGAGAGAGTGTCCTTCGAACGGGATGAAAATGACACACTGGCAGTTTCAACCCGTCCACGTTTCAAAGGGTGCTTTCTTCAAATGTCAATAGCTTGTTGTGGTAATATCTTGTGTACTCAAAAATGCGCTAGGGGGAGCACTAGACCCAAAAGTGAGGGCGTATTTTTCCCAAAAAATCAAATGCTTATCTAGCATGTAACGGTACAGCAAATTTCTGGTTAATATGAAAATTCAAGTAATCGTTGCCCTCACGTTGTCTGTAGGCTATGGAGGAATAAAGTTTATCGATCCTTTGTGGATGATATATCTGAGAAATTTGCCAAAACAAGCACCCCGACTTTTCAGTGCTCCTTTAACTCTTACATAAAGAAAACAATTTTTCATCAGCTAGAAAATAATACATTCCAACATCATTTTCTGCAAGTTTTAAACCAAAATTGTTGCTTCCAAAGTAGTAGAATTTAAGTTTTTTATAATTACAAAAAGGTGTTAGATTACTTTAGGGGGTATAGGAATTTTTAATTCCATCATATAAAATAAGGACAACGTCATGCTTTATGTCTCCTTTAAAGGAATGGGTCAGTGATCAAGCAAGTTAATCTTATATAAAATAGGTTTTCAAAAGAAAGAAAATGGAACTACATCAATATCTTGTTCTGTTCAGGAGATATTCAAGTTTTAAACTCCTGTCTTATCTGTGTAGAAGTGACTGGTGTAGTAAGTCTACTTACTATGGAAGGTTGGGGACCTCATTCTCACTTTCTTAACAATTGTTAATCTATTTTGAAGAAAATTGATTTAACACTTTAACTATTTAAATAATTTTTCCTCCAACAATGTTCAGGTGGTAATTTATGATTACCTTTACTAGATTCTTTTTGATTAATTTCCTGGCATATCCAATTACCACAAAATGCAGGGAAAATATGATAGAATACATATACTTTGAGGATATATGATGTTACAACTAACCTAATTTAAGTTATTTCTACACAAATGATACATAACTTTAAACTTAAATATCTTCTATATGGAATAAGATTTGTGAATGCTTTCTTTCTGAACCATTTTGTTTGTTTCATGTAACTTGAACTTGCATGACCACTAAACTAATCCTTCAATTCAAACAGTGAATCCATTTTACCTGTTTCTTCCTTGATATCTTCTGGCTGGCCTTGGTCAACAAGCCCCATCCCAGGAATGACAGGAGCATCCGCTGTATCATCATCTGAAAGAGAAATATCAAATCAGTTTAACAGACATGTCCGCACCATGGATGATTATGATGATGATGATGATTATGATGATGATGATTATGATGATGATCACGATGATGATCATGATGATGATCATGATGATGATCATGATGATGATCACGATGATGATCACGATGATCATTGATGATGATGATGATGATGATGATGATGATGATGATGATGATCATGATCATGATCATGATGATCATGATCATCATCATGATGATGATGATCATCATCATCATATCATCATGATGATCATCATCATCATCATCATCATCATCATCATCATTATCATCATCATCATCATCATCATCATCATCATTATCATCATCATCATCATTATCTTTTACAAAGTGGTACCAGGTTTCTTTATCCATCATGAGCTGCTGGATGTCATTTGTATGAGTTGTATGTCTCGGCCATGATGTCAGGATAACACAATTTCATTCTACTATGATTTGGGTGTCCCCCAAAAGATCAAATGTGAGATCGGTCATACAAAATAGCACAAGCCCAAACAAAGATGTGCTTATAAAACTTTCTCTCAACTCACCATATTCCCGCATCTCCTCTGAAGCACTGATTGGCAGTGTGTTGAGATTGTACCGGTCCCTCATCTTATCACCAGGACGGTTTCTTGACCAGAATTTTCTGTGAAATTAGATTCAAGGTATTTAGATTTGTAAAGGCAACATCTATTATTGCAAACCATGAAAGTAGCAAACAATTTCATCAGATTTGTTTAAAGATTTAACATTGAAAACTGTTTTGATATCTATCATCAATAACGAAACTAGTATAACAGGACATTCTTGATATTTTCCAACGTTAATCTTTTGTTTTTAATTGTCCACATTCCTTGAAGTGGAGCAGGAAATTTGGACCAAAAGCTTTCAAGTCTCTACCATACTCCCAATCAAATTCTACCAGGAATAGACTTCCCTATCATTTTAAGTGACTGAAATTTCAGAAATAAATTACATGAACTTTATTTCGTACTGTCCTGCTCAGTCAAACATCACAAATATTGATTGTTTTCAACACTAACTAGTTCTTCAATAGTAACTACTTTTGGGCAGTAACTGTATTTTGCACAGCAGCAGAATAAGACAGTAAGGAAGGAATATTATGTAACTTTAGTACACTAACTAGATTTAGACAGTAACTAAGTAACAAACAGTAACTTGCCGTCTGTAGAGTGACTATCTTAATATTTTGGAGATTCTAAACACTATATAAAGCTCATATTGATACATTGGAGCTATATGGAAGGTTGTAGTTCTTAGTTCAGTGAAGATGAAGTTTTACAAGAGGCAAAGAATCCGATCAATTCAAATAAAATTTGATTTCTACTCTACAGAGTATTTATTTACTTTGTCATCATGCCAACAAATCTCCAACAGGAATATTCCTGTGAATTTTCATTTATATGATAGAGAAGTATTAATGGCAGCTGAAATGATGCAAGGACAGTAGGCACTTACGTAGTGTGATCATTGGATCCAGAGCACAGCATATGACCCAGTGGATGCCAGCTCAGACCCCACACCATACTTTCATGTGCAGAGTCCATGCCACCTACTTCTTTTTCATGCCTGTAAACAAAAACAGAAAGAGCTACTAACTGGTAGTAGTGTAAGTTCCTTATCTAAACCATACTGCACTGATATAAGTGCAGGAAAACCATTTACAATCAATCAGGCATAGCAGGGTTATTCTCAAAGGGCTTCAGAAAAAGAAATGATGCAAGGCACATGCTTGGTCTGGCTTCTGGGAGTTAGAGCAACTGTGGATGAGTTCTTTTGTCCCCTTTCAACCAAGGTGAAGCTACTAGACACAACTTGTGTGACAATCCTACTTTATCTTGGGTCATCTCACAGGATATGCAGAATAAACTGAATTCCTTTGCTACATCTATTTATAGAATAATGCCTAACATCAGACATTTGGACTGTGTTCCAAACACAGTCATTTATACTTTAGCGAACAACAGGCCTCCCAGTGACTCTTTTTTTTAAATAAAGGTTTTTTTAAAGGTTGGAAAAGTTGAAATAAAGGTTTTTAAAGGTTTTGGATTTAGATAAAAAGGTTTTTAAAGGTTAACTCATGGAATAAATTTTCATACAATGAGCATATTCTGGGGCAAAAGGCAGTTGGTGGCGCCAAAAGTGTATTACTTACGTGAAGTTAGAAATTTTATTTTGGTCCTGCTACTTTTTAAATGTGTGTTGAGAACAGATATGCTATTAAATGGATGTGTGTACTTACCAATGAAGCTAAAACCTTGGCACTCGGATAATTTACCTTACTTACCTTTGAAAAAAAAGGTTTTTAAAGGTTTTAAAGGTTATTTTGAAAGAAATAAAGTTTCAATTTGTCAATAAAGGTTTTTAAAGGTTTACCAGGAGCCCTGGAACATCTCACCCCGATACACTGGGTAAGATCTCCCAAACTTATATTCTTGGGCCACATACTTAGGATGGCAGAAAATGAGCAAGTACGAAAATGCACTCTATATATTTTATCTCATGACAAAAGAAAAACCTGCGATTCAACAGACATCCTATTTGACATGTAACTGCTAGGAGACTAGAATGATTTTCTCACGCCAAACAATATAACATAACAAGATGACGGGCTAAGAAGGGTGAGTCACCCCATAAAAAGCCCAAACACCACCACCACCAAAAAAAAAATCAAAGAGTTAGTTAGTAAAGTGCTTATCAACGTTGACTTTGAAATTGTGAACAAAATTGGAGCAAACCACCCAATCAGGCTAGCCATTCCACTCATTAACAACTCTTGTGAAAAGCTAAAATGCTGAATATTTATCCATGAGAACTCTTCAGTCAACTTCAAACTCTTACCATGCGTCACATGAGGATTAGCTGAAGCATGCAAGATATTACAGGAAGTCAAAGCATCACTACCAGTTAGGAATTTAAAAACCTGAATCATATCGCCACGTACTCTTCTCAACTCAAGCATGGTCAAACCATGAATTCCCAACCTAGATTCATAAGAGAGATTCCTTACTTTGGGAATAAGTCTAGTGGCTCTTCGCTGAACCTGCTCCAAAATGAACTTATCCATCTCATAAAAGGGACTCCAAGATTCAATAGCATTCTCAAGGTGAGGCCTGACTAACTGCTTATACAAATAAAGAACAACCTCTCTACCAAGAAAACAAAAATTTCTTCTTATCAAACCAAGCATCCTATTTGCCCATGCAGCTGCTAAAGCACACTGTTTAGAAGGCTTTAGATTGCTAGTAATGACAACACCTAGATCACTTTCTTGATCAACACAACCAAGATTTGAATAATGCATGCAGTAATCAAAAGCCAAATTGCTCTGACCAAAAAAATAACTTTGCATTTATCAACATTCAATGACATCTGCCACGTTTGGGACCAAGAAACTGACTTATATACTGCTGAGCTTACAAAGGATTTGTGGTAATTTGAAGAAATTTGTGGTCGCCTGAGCAGCAGCTGATTGATGATAATTTACAAACACTTCCAGAGAGGGCAGTGTTCCAAAATCCCAAAGTTGGAACTAATCATAAAATTTCCCATGGTTCTGAATAAAGGTTTAGAAAATCTTCCCATGCAAAATCATGATAGAAATAATATTAATGTAGTAGTAAATACATCTTTATATGTTTCCCTCTTTTGCAATTTAATGTACAATTCATCACACAATTACATGAGGATGTTTAGGAGCACATATTTACCACATATACTGTTTGCCTCACTCAAGAAAGCTAAAAAAAAAAAATATTAATGAGAAGGGAAAAAAGGAAAAAAAAAATTCTTACTGTGGATTCCCGTTTTCCCATGTTTATAACCACCGACTGTATATTTTTTTCTCAATACAAAAACAAGCGCCTTTTGGGATAAAACCATTTTCTTGCTCTTATAAAAATTATTTGTTTGTTTGATGAGGGCTTAACGGCACCATGACAACGAGGGTCAAACTGTGCCTGAGAGGTCAGATCATGCTAGAGGTAGGGAGGAAAAGCAACAGGGGGAGAATGAGAGAAATTCAAGAACAAAAGTTAGAAAGCTGTGATCGAGAGAGGAGGTGCATGGGTGAAACAAAAAACAAAGTAGAGAGGGGGTTGAAGAGGAGAATTAAATATGATTGTAGAGGGAAACATGATGAAGGAAGGAGATCATTTTATCTGGAGGATTTTACTGGAAGAACTCAGCAATTGAGTTGTGGGGAGCGAGGGAAGCTCTGGGAAGGTTATACAGGGGGCAAGCAAGGAGAACGTGATGGATTGTGAGGGTGCAGTGGCAATTGTTGCAGAGGGGTTGGGGGAGCCATGAGAGTTTATTCTTTCGAACTGGGCTATCCTACGTGAGAGATTAATGTTTTTGAAAATTGATGGGTCATCCTGAGAGGAGATTAAGAATACATCTCTGGGTATCTACTTACCCCACTTGCCAAAACAGGATGGATCCATCAGAACCCCCACTCACAAATAGATTCTCATGTACAGGATGCAGGGCAAGAGCTGAAACAAGATTATTAGAATCAACAAATTTTGATAGAGAACACTTTCATATCCATCATCAAATTCATTCACACTTCAAAATGTTGTTTGCACATTGGGTTATAACATAACATAAACTAACAAGATGACAGGCTAAACAGGGTTAGTCAGCCCAAAGTAACACCACCAGGGGTGTAAATACCAGGGGTGTCACCCCAAAATTTTGAGACTTGCAGGTAAAATTTGAAATTAGTTGATTAATCTGGTTATTACCTTTTTTACAGGAAGGTATTTTTTTCCCTTTCCATATGGGATGCTAATTAGAGGCCATCAGTAAACCATTGATTTTTACACCCAACAGTCAAAATGGTCTACTAATGTACCTGAATACCACCACCACAAAAAAAAATACAGAAAAAAATCAAAGATATTCAGAGTGAGCAAAGAACTTATCAATGTTGACTTTTAAAATTGTAAACCTTTTATTTTACCCCCCCCCATCAAAATGGTTTACTAATGCGCCTGAACACCACCACCACAAAAAAAAATACAGACAAAATCAAAAATGCCCAGAGTTAGTAAAGAACTATTAATGTTGATTTTTAAATTGTGACCAGAATTGGAGCTGACCATCCACTCAGGCAAACCATTTCCCAATTATCATCTATTTGCAAGATCAAGCCCACAACCTTCCAGCTGGTAAAAGGATGTTCTACTAATTGTGCTGGCAGTACATTACTGACCAGTCAATTGATTATTTATAATACTCACATGTAGCTTCCTTCTTATGACCCCGGAATGCATACATTTCTTTCATGGTACGGATATCAAATAATTTACAAAGGTGATCCCTAGATGCTGTGATCAACCAGTTTCCATTCATGTTCCACTTGGCCGCCATGACGGTTCCCTTGTGGGCGTGGATGGTGGTGAGTGAGCTGCCTGACCTTGGGTCCCACAGTTTCACCGGCTGTTGGCTGTCTTTGCTTCCTGAGACAACAATACCCTTACTAGGATGCCAGTCGACACATCTCACATCTGCACCATGTCCTATCGATAAAAAAGTGTACATAGTAAGCAGGTGTCCATGTCAAAATATTTTGATAGTAAATCTGTCCTAGATAAAGAGTCCTTTGTATTTCTTATTCCTAGAGAAAAGAAAAAGTACATGCAAATTTTACGGAGGATTTGTTGGGCGTCCAAATCCTTTCGAAAGCTGTTTCATTTAAAACGAATTATTTCTTAAGTTGAGAAAAATCAGTTATGGTTTAGATCAATGGTATATAAGAAACAGCCATCATGATGCAGCAGCCATTAAACTGGTGCATTCTTGATGCAAGAGATCTATCCTGGAGCCATTTGTTGGATCAGACGCAACACACTTTAAACGAAATCCTTTTCAGGACCACTGATCAACTGGCATTACTATATATACAAAGTGGACAAGGAATTTTAAATCAATCTGAACTTATACATTCAGTTTTTGTTTCTACATTGTTACCCACATCCCTTTTGAAAGAATTTTTTTCAGACTAGAACTCTTAAATCAGAAACACTGCTTCCCTTTCTACTTGCATCGGACATGTGGGTTAGAAATTTTAAAAGAAAAAAGCTTTCAGAAGTACACCAAAGTCCCCTAAAAAGAAGAAATAAATTGTGTAACTTAGTATGGGAAAAGTATTGACTAAGTATGTCCAAATGACACCCTCAAATTTCTGATCTCCATTAATTTTTGACACCTTTCTCAACACCAAGGTTTGTGTTCATTTTGTAACACTACCCAAGATCTGGAAGACATTTACAATAAAATAATTTCCTGAGCAACAAAATTTGAATATAATCATGAGTAGATCATCGTGCAAGCACATACAAGGCCCAACACCATGGACAATAACAATAAGGTCTGTGTATATTTGTGTCCAACCATGTCTTGACCTCTACGGCATGATGTCATTTTGTCAAACCCTTTTTATGGACGACTGTCTACTCAATTGATTGGATACACTTCTCTGTACTCTTGTTTATGTACATGCAGTGGCATATCACTTATTTTAGTCCTTGGAGCAAAATACTTATTACTTAACGGAACTATAATGCTAAAATAGCAGAAATCCGCTAAATTAAAGTAAGATTAGAATTGTGTGTTTCTAAGCATACATTGTATTTTAAAGCAATTAGTTCAGTGGTCAGATATGTAAACCGTTTATGATAGAGGGCACCTGTAAAGAAACTACTTCAACATCTTTTTCCATTCACGTGATTAAAAGAGCACTATACCAAAAAGTGAGGGCGCTCGTTTTTGCAAATTTTACAGGTATATTATCCACAACAGATTGATAAACTTTATGCCTTATTACCCACAGACAACGTTCAGGCAAAGGTCACTTAAATATTCATGTTAACCAGAAAATTGCTATACTGTTGCATGTTAGATAAGCATTTTTGTGGGACCCTCTAAAAACACACCCTCACTTTTCGGTCAAGTTCTCCTTTTAATTCAAAGATATGTCAAGAATTTTTAAGAAAATGACTGGCATGGAAAGTCTACTGTAGAAGGTTGGCTTCACTTCTGTGAATTAATTAAACTTCTTCAACAGTTGAATTTTTCAATTAGTATAAAAAAAAGTAAAGTTACTTTTTTACATCTTGATTCCCAATTTCCTGACATATCTAATGGCTCTTAAGCCCACCAAAACACAAATAATCTTGACAGGGCTTTAGGCTTGAATATCTCATTAATGGATTAATACTTTTGAACACTTTCTTCACCATTTTGTTTCTTTTACTGTACTGTTTCTTTTAAAATAAACTTGTTTGACCACTGAAGTAATACTTTACGATTTCATGCTACATCTGTAGGGTTTCCTTCATGAAAGAAAGTGAGCCGGCACTTTATCAAAGTATAAAACCCATCTTAAAATTGATGCCAAGACACACACAGTCAGCATTAGCTCAATTTTGAGCTCAAGTCTTTAAATGGTCACAATATAACTTTTTAAAACTTGTTACAAATCAAAAGTTTGTAAAACTTTAAGCATGTGCAAAAGTGATGATGCATGAAAAGGAATACAGCTTAGCTTATGTACTGCAATTTTTATATTTATTTCCCAAATATCAAAGGTTCTCAAATTGCATTATACTGTTAAATCTGGGTCAATGTTATAATAATATACAATTTCCCATTCAAATAATTGGGAAGGACCGAAAAACAATAAGTTAACATCAGAGCAATTTTCTGGTTGTCCCATTCGGAGGTCACAAAATATTGCATAATTTATCTAATTAGTATCTACAGTTTCAAAATGCTGTGAAATGGCCAATTTCTAACCAAGTTTGATGGAACATTTTGCTGCTTGCATAGTTGTTAGTATATTTTAAACCATTTATAAGCTTGTGTTATTGCTACCTGTCCATCTTTACAATTAGAAACACATACGTTTCTTCATTGGATACCTACATTCCCTCCCAAGATACTTAAATCCCTTCCATGGATTTCTTCATCCCATCCTGGATACCTGCACCCCCTCCCTGGAAACCTGCATCCCTACCCTGGATACCTGCATCCCCTCCCTGAAAACCTGCATCCCCAGCCTGGATACCTGCATCCCCTCCCTGGAAACCTGCATCCCCCGCCTGGATACCTGCATCCCCAGCCTAGATACCTGCATTCCCAGCCTAGATACCTGCATCCCCAGCCTGAATACCTGCATCCCCAGCCTGGATACCTGCATCCCCAGCCTGGATACCTGCATCCCCAGCCTGGATACCTGCATCCCCAGCCTGGATACCTGCATCCCCAGCCTGGATACCTGCATCCCCAGCCTGGAAACCTGCATCCCCAGCCTGAATACCTGCATCCCCAGCCTGGATACCTGCATCTCCAGCCTGGATACCTGCATCCCCAGCCTGGATACCTGCATCCCCAGCCTCGATACCTGCACCCCAGCCTGGATACCTGCATCCCCAGCCTGAATACCTGCATCCCCAGCCTGGATACCTGCATCCCCAGCCTGGATACCTGCATCCCCAGCCTGGATACCTGCATCCCCAGCCTGGATACCTGCATCCCCACCCTGGAAACCTGCATCCCCAGCCTGGATACCTGCATCCCCAGCCTGGATACCTGCATCCCCAGCCTGGATACCTGCATCCCCAGCCTGGATACCTGCATCCCCAGCCTGGATACCTGCATCCCCAGCCTGGATACCTGCATCCCCAGCCTGGATACCTGCATCCCCACCCTGGAAACCTGCATCCCCAGCCTGGATACCTGCATCCCCAGCCTGGATACCTGCATCCCCAGCCTGGAAACCTGCATCCCCAGCCTGGATACCTGCATCCCCAGCCTGGATACCTGCATCCCCAGCTTGGATACCTGCATCCCCAGCCTGGATACCTGCATCCCCAGCTTGGATACCTGCATCCCCAGCCTGGATACCTGCATCCCCAGCCTGGATACCTGCATCCCCAGCCTGGATACCTGCATCTCCTCCCTGGAAACCTGCATCCCCTCCCTGGAAACCTGCATTTCCTTCCTAGAAACCTGTATCCCTCCCTGGATACCTGCATCCCGTCCATGGAAACCTGCAAGCCCTCCCTGGGAACCTGCATGCCCTCCCTGGGAACCTACATCCCCTCCCTGGAAGCCTGCATCTCCTTCCTAAAAACCTGCATCCCATCCCTGTTTGTTTGTTTGTTTGATGATGGCTTAATGGCACCACGAAAACGAAGGTCAAATTGTGCCTGAGAGGTCAGATCATTCTAGAGGTAGGAAAGAAAGGAACGGGGAGAATGAGAGAAATACAACAAGAAAAAGTCAAAAACCTGGGATCGAGAGAGGAGGTGCATGGGTGAAACAAAAATAAAGTAGAGAGAGGGAGTGGAGGAGGAGAATTAGATATGGTTGTAAAGGGAAGCATGATGAAGGAAGGAGATAATTCTATCCAGAGGATTTTTCTGAAAGAACACAGCAATTGAGTTGTGGGGAGCAAGGGTAGCTCTGGGAAGGTTGTACAGGGGGCAAGCAAGGAGAACGTGATGGATTGTGAGGGTGCAATGGCAATTGTTGCAGAGGGGTTGGGGGTAAGCCAATAAGGAGGTGGGGGGAAGCCAATAAGGAGGTGGGAAGCCAATAAGGAGGTGGGAGTGAGCGAAGTGGGTGTGACTAATTCTAAGGCGGGTAATATGAACGTTGTCGATACGAGAGAGGTTGTTGATGGTGGATTTGATCGGAATTGTGGGCTGGATGACATGGAGTTTGTTATCAATTTGGGAGTTTCATGAGGTTTGCCAGCGGTCACGAACAAGGGAAGCGATAAGTGGTTTAATGTCAGAGAGGCTTTTGGGAAAAGCGGTAGGGGGAGGTTGTGGGCAAGCTTAGCGGCTGCATCAGCCCTGTCATTGCCAGGGATGCCAACATGGCTGGGTATCCAAAAGAAAAGAACACTTTTCCTGCAGAGGGTGGGCGAAAGGAGTTTCCGGAGAAGAAGGTGGGATGTGAAGTTATCCCATTTAAGATTGAGTAAAGAAGTAAGAACAGCCTTGCAGTCTGAGAAAATGGCAAAGTGGTTGAGTGGAGCAGCTCAATAAAGTTAAGGGCGAGGAGAATGACCTTTGTCTCGGCTGAAAAGATGGACGAGTAGTCGGGAAGTCTGCCACTGAGGGTGATGTCTTGGATGACAGCAGCAGCAGCCGTCTTGTTGCCTTCCTTGGAGCCATCAGTATAGATGGAGGTGTAATTTGAGAGTTGGTCTTTGATTTGGTTGTGGAAATTGATGAAGAGGTTAGGGTGGGTTTGGGTTTTGTGATGAGTGGAGGGGCCCAGGTGGATAGAAGGAAGTAGGGTGGCCCAAGGAGGAAAAGTGGGCCAGAAGAAGGTGCCGAGAGTGGCGGGGTTGATGCCGAGATGGGAGAGGTCTGATTTAATGTGTAAGCTAAAGGGAGGGGATAGGGTTTTAGTCCTATCAAAGAGGGTGGAAAATTTGGGGTACCTAATGAGGTTGTAAACAGGGTTCTGGGTGTTGGTGAGGACTCTAAAAGCATGGGAGAGGCTAAGCTTCTACATCTAAGTAGAAAGGGGGGTTCGTTGGCTTCAACATGAAGGCTGGTGATTGGGAAGGTCCTGTAGGCACCAAGACAAAGCCTGAGGGCTTTATTTTGGATGGCGTTGATGTGGTTGAGGTATGAGTTGTGAGCGACACAGTAGACAATATTGCCATAGTCAAGCTTGGCACGAATGGTGAGCCTAAACATTTTGAGGAGAGCATAGTGGTTCGCACCCCAAGTGGTTGGTGTTGGAGAGGAGGCGGAGCATTTTAGTTTCAGGTTGGTGATGTGTTGCTTGTAGGAGAGCTTGGGGTCTAGAGTCAAACCCAGGAACTTTGTGTGTTCAGCTTTAGGGATGCAATTGCCATTGAGCACGAGGTTCGGGTTGAGGTGCAGGTTGTTGAAATGACAGAGGTGCATGCAGACTGTCTGGTCTTTGGAGAATTTAAAAACGTTATTGTTGCACCAGACTTGCAGCTGAATTGTAGTCTATTTTCAAGAAGAGGAAAGCTACGGAAGGAGTAGAAGATGGTGAAGTCGTTCACGTAGAGGGTACGTTTGATGTTGGGGCCAAGGTTGTCCACGATGTCATTAATGCTCAGGTTGAAAAGAGTGGGAGAGAGGATGCTGCTTCGGGGTACACCTTCTTGGGGGTAGGAGTTGGAGAGGGTGTGGCCAAAACAAACTTGAAACTGCCTGGGTGAGAGGAAGTTTTGAACAAAGATGGGGAGGTGGCCTCTGAGGCAGATGGTGTGAAGTTTGCGGGTAATGCCGTATTTCCAATTAGTGTCAAAAGCTTTCTAATGGTCAAAAAATATGGCAATGAGGTGTTCCTTTTTTGCAAAGGATTCCCGGATAGTGGTGTCGAGCGTAATTACCTGGTCTAGAGTATTGTGACGTTTCCGGAAGCCGCTTCGGTGAGGGAGGAAGATTCTGTTGGTCTCAAGAAACCAGTTTAGTCTCTGATTAACGATCCTTTCCATAATTTTACAGAGACAGCAGGTGAGGGCGATGGGGCGGTAGTTGGAGGGGGCGGTAGTTGGAGGGGTCGGTACTGTCCTTCCCTGGTTTAGGGACGGGGTGACAACAGCTGTCCTCCAGATAGGGGGAAAGGAGTGTGAGGATCAAATGTGGTTGACGATGGTGAGTAGGGTAGTGGTGGCCTTGTTGGAGAGGTGTTTCAGGAACTGGTAGGGGATGTTATTTGGGCCCTTTTAGGTGCAGCCAGCGTCGTGGATGGCTTGGTTTAATTCAAAAAGGGTGAGAGGGGTGTTGTAGCTCTTGGAGTTGTCGGAGGAAAATGTGATACTCCAGGCTTTATCGCAAGCTTTTTTGGTTTTGAAGGCATTGGAGTAGTTGGTCGAGGACGAGATGTTGCTGAAAGAGGCAGCGAGGTGCTTAACGATGTCCTTTTTCGCAGTGAGAAAATCACCATTTCAGGAGAGATGGGAGATGGGAGACTTGCCCACCCTGCCCTGGAGGTGTTAACCATTCTCCAAATCTTCTTAGTGGGGGTGTTGGTTTGTTTGTTTGATGAGGTCTTAACGGCACCACGACAACGAAGGTCAAATTGTGCCTGAGAGGTCAGATCATTTTAGAGGTAGTAAGGAAAGAGACCAGGGGAAGAATGAGAGAAATTCAAGAACAAAAGCCAGAAAGCTGTGATCGAGAGAGGAGGTGCATGGGTAAAACTAAAAACAGAGTAGAGAGGGGGTGGAAGAGGAGGATTAAATATGGTTGTAGAGGGATGCATGCTGAAGGAAGGAGACTATTTTATCTGGAGGATTTTTTTGGAAGAACTCAGCAATTGAGTTGTGGGGAGCGAGAGAAGCTCTGGGAAGGTTGTACAGGGGCAAGCAAGGAGAACGTGTTGGATTGTAAGGATGCAGTGGCAATTGTTACAGAGGGTTGGGGGAACCAATAAGGAGGTGGGAGTGAGTGAGGTGGGTGTGACCAATTCTAAGACGGGTAATATGAACGTTGTCGATACGAAAAGGTTGTTGATGGTGGATTTGATCGGGATTGTGGGCTGGATAACATGGAGTTTGTTATCAATTTGGAAGTTCCATAAGGTTTGCCAGCGGTCACGAACAAGAGAAGCGATAAGCGGTTTGATGTCAGAGAGGGTTTTGGGAAAAGGGGAAGGGAGGAGGTTAAGGGCAAGCTTAGCGGCTGTATCAGCCCTGTCATTGCCAGGGATGCCAACATGGCTGGGTATCCAGAAGAAAAGAACACTTTTCCTGCAGAGGGTGGGAGAAAAGAGTTTCGGAGGAGGAGGTGGCAGGTGAGGTTATCCCATTTAAGATTGAGTAATGAAGTAAGAACAGCCTTTGAGTCAGAGAAAATGGCAAAGTGACTAAGAGGAGAGTACTCAATAAAGTTGAGGGCGAGGAGAATGGCCTTAGCCTCGGCTGAAAAGATGGATGAGTGGTCAGGAAGTCTGCTACTGAGGGTGATGTCTTGGATGATGGCAGCAGCAGCTGTCTTGTTGCCTTCCTTGGAGCCATCAGTATAGATAGAGGTGTAATTTGAGAGTTGGTCTTTGATTTGGTTGTGAGATTGATGAAGAGATTAGGTGAGTTTGAGTTTTGTTATAAGTGGAGAGGTCTAGGTGGACAGAAGGAAGGGGGTGGCCCAAGGAAAAGTGGGCCAGGAATAGGTGCCGAGAGTGGCGGGGTTGATGCCAAGTTGAAAGAGGTCTGATTTAATGCGTAAGCTAAAGGGGGCGATAGGGTTTTAGTCCTATCAAAGAGGGAGGAGAAATTGGGGTACCTAATGAGGTTGTAAACAGGGTTCTGAGTGTTGGTGAGGACTCTAAAAGCATAGGAGAGGCTAAGCTTTTACATCTAAGTAGAAAGGGGGTTCTTGGCTTCAACATGAAGGCTAGTGATTGGGAGGTCCTGTAGGCTCCTAAACAAAGCCTGAGGGCTTCATTTTGGATGGTGTTAATGTGGTTGAGGTATGAGTTGTGAGCGACACAGTAAACAATATTGCCATAGTCAAGCTTGGCACGAATGGTGAGCCTGAAAATTTTGAGGAGAGCATATGGCGGTTCGCTCCCAAGTAGTGTTGGAGAGCAGTCGGAGGAGGTTGAGGGAGCTATTGCATTTTAGTTTCAGGTTGGTGATGTGTGGCTTGTAGGTGAGCTTGGGGTCTAGAGTTAGACCAAGGAACTTTGTGTTTTCAACTTTAGGGATGCGATTCCCATTGAGCACAAAGTTCGGGTTGGGGTGGAGGTTGTTGAAATGACAAAAGTGCATGCAGACTGTCTTGTCTTTGGAGAATCTAAAACCGTTATTGTTGCTCCAGACTTGCAGCTGATTGAGGCTGGTTTGAAGCCTATTTTCAACAATAGGAAAGCTAGGGGAGGAGTAGAAGATGGTGAAGTCATCCACGAGAGGGTACGTTTGATGCTGGGGCCAAGGTCATTCCCGATGTCATTAATGCTCAGGTTGAAGAGAGTGGGGAGAGGATGCTGCCTTGGGGGACGCCCTCTTCTTGGGGGTACGGCTTGGAGAGGGTGTGCCAATACGAACTTGGAACTGCCTGGGTGAGAGGAAGTTTTGAATAAAGATGGGGAGGTGGCCTCTGAGGCCAATGGTGTGAAGTTTCCGGTAATGCCGTATTTCCAAGTAGTGTCGAAAGCTTTCTCGAGGTCAAAAATATGGCAATGAGGTGTTCCTTTTTGCAAAGGATTCCCGGATAGCGGTGTCGAGCGTAATTAACTGGTCTAGGTATTGCGACGTTTTGGAAGCCGCTTTGGTGAGGAGAGAGGATTCTGTTGGTCTCGAGGAACCAGTTTAGTCTCTGATTAATGATCTTTTCCATAATTTTACAGAGACAGCAAGTAAGGGCGATGGGTCGGTAGCTGGTGGGGTCGGTGCTATCCTTCCCCGGTTTAAGGACGGGGATGACAATAGCTGTCCTCCAGATAGGGGGAAAGGAGTGTGAGGACCAAATGTGGTTGAAGATGGTGAGTAGGGTAGTGGTGGCTTTGATGGGGAGGTGTTTCAGAAACTGATAGGGGATGTTATCTGGGCCCTTGGAGGTGCAGCCAGCGTCGCTGATGGCTTGGTTTAATTCAGAAAGGGTGGTAAGAGAAGAGATGAACTTGTTCCAAGTGTTGGTTTTACTGTCTTTGATAGTACGCCTGGCCCCCTCATGGCTGATGCGAAAGAGGTTGAGGTTGTGGGTGGTCGGGTTAGTTTTGAAGTTCCTGCCTGTAAACCTGCATCCCCTCCCTGTAAACCTGCATCCCCTCCTTAGAAACCAGTATCCCCTCCCTGTAAACCAGCTTTCCCTCCCTGGAAACCTGCATCCCCTCCCTGTAAACCTGCATTCCCTCCCTGGAAACCTGCATCTCCTTCCTGTAACCCTGCATCTCCTCCCTGGAAACTTGCATACCCTTCCTGGATACATACATCCCCCTCCCTGCATCCCCTCCTTGATGGATACAAACATCCCCTCCCTGGATACCTACATCCTATCCCTGTATACACGCATGCCCTCTTGGTGGATACCTACATTCACTCCCTGGATATTTACATCCCTACCCTGGAAACCTGCATACCTACCCTGGAAACTTGCATCCTACCTTAGAAACCTGCATCCCCTCTCTGGAAACCTGCATCCCTACCCTGAAAACCTGCATCCCTACCTTGGAAACCTGCATCCCTACCTTCAGAACCTGCATCCCCTCCTTAGTAGATACCTACATCCCTTCCTTGGTGGATACCTACATCTACTTCATAGAGACTTGCATCCCTACCTGGATACCTGTATCCCAACCTTGAATAACTACATTCCATACACTCTGAATACCTATATTCCCTCACTGGATACTTCATCCCCTTTCTGGATACTTACATATACCCCCTGGATACAGACACCCTCCCTGGAAACAAGACACCCTCCGTGGATACATACACTCTCCCTGGATACAGACACTCTCCCTAGATACATACACTCTCCCTGGATACAGACACTCTCCCTAGATACATACACTCTCCCTGGATACAGACACCCTCTCTGGATACAGACACCCTCTCTGGATACAGACACTCTCCCTAGATACATACACTCTCCCTGGATACAGACACCCTCTCTGGATACATACACTCTCCCTGGATACAGACACTCTCCCTAGATCGAACACTCTCCTGGATACAGACACCCTCTCTGGATACAGACACCCTCTCTGGATACAGACACTCTCCCTAGATACATACACTCTCCCTGGATACAGACACCCTCTCTGGATACAGACACCCTCTCTGGATACAGACACTCTCCCTAGATACATACACTCTCCCTGCATACAGACACCCTCTCTGGATACAGACACCCTCTCTAGATACATACACTCCTCTCTAAACTATATCCCTGGATAATTATATATCATCCCTGACCAAATCTATCCCCTCCCATGAAACCTACACCTCATCCCTGGACATCTTTATTCCCTCCCAGGAAACCTGCACCTCATCCCTGGACATCTTTATCCCTTACCAGGAAACCTACACCTCATCCCTGGACATCTTTATCCCTTACCAGGAAACCTACACCTCATCCCTGGACATCTTTATCCCCTCCCTGAAAACCTACATCTCTTCCACGGATACCTACATACACCCCTCCCTAGATTCCTAGTTTGACAGTTGAAAGGATTCATGCTCGCACTGTGTGGTGAGGTATACAAAGTGATCACTAAGCCCAAAAGGAAGGTAAAACATTTTAAGTGTTCAATAGTATTTTAAACACCTAGCAACTACCCAACACATTTGAACCACCAGTATACATGGCACCCAGGAGGGACAGTACAGGCTGTAAGTAATGCACTGTGAGCATGGCAACATTCAACAAACTTGCAGCTACCATAACAATGGGCTCATATATGCCCAATATATTATAAGTATGTCGTCAGTCCCCCTTTTGTAAGATTACAAACCTGTCCCCATCGGTTCCCCCTCTCATCCGTCCCCCCTTTTATAAGATTACGAACCTGTCTCTGTTCGTGATGGGTTTCAGTCAATATCTTACAATAAAGAGCTTGCCAACTTTTTACCCCCTGTGGATGAAGGTCGAAATACATTCCCCTTCAATCATAGTTGGGACAGGGACTCATAAAATTAGTGTTATGAGTTTATAACAAGGAAAGATATTCCTGATGAATAATGCACACACCCACAGGTCGATCAATATACAGCCATTCAAATATGGTTTGGACAGTGGACTCATAAAATTAGTATTGTAGACCAGAGTACAAGTTCATAAGAGAGGAAGTTATTCCTGATGAATAATGCATAACACCAAGTGAACAAAGGTCGATATACAGCTGTTCAAATATGGTTGGGACAGGGGACTCCTAAAATTAGTGTTATTGACCAGAGTACAAGATCATAATAAGGCAGCTATTCCTGATGCACCGAGTGGAATGTAAAGGCCACAACAAAACTGTTCTGGGGCAGAGGATGGGGAGGGGTGTGCAGATATGCCTTAACCTCCTGACATTAAGCTTTATCTCTGGTTTCAACACCCCCACTATGTAGCCCCCTATTGTTGTTCCAGTAGGTCATTCCTATATATATACAATAGTCCATTAGGCCACTACAGGAATCACATCTGGTCATTAAAATCTAGATCCAGGGAGCAAAAAAACTTGATTAGCAGTTTTGCTACTCATTTCATAGAAATGATTAGCAATACATTAAAATTGATTAGCAATAATGATGCATATTTAAGCCTTATTGATTTTGTAAAACTCTGTTTTGAAAAGCTTCAAATGGTACTTTTTCAATGCAGTTTTCCCGCTATTAAGTAAAAAAATCACACAACCTGTATGGCAAAAGTATTGACTACATTGCCCAATAGACGCTGGAATTATGCTTTCCAAATCATAAAGTTTACTTCTACAGTATAAATCATCATTTTTATGGAAAATGTGCATGGAAATTCACTTTAGAATGAACAGAGAACTTCCATTCAATGTCATTTAAACTAAACATCGCGTAACTTTTTTGCCGAGCTCGCTAGGGCTTTCATTGTAAAAATCTTACATACTATGATACCTTGTGGTAGAACTTTTCAAAACTACTGCACCCCCCAGATCATATCAGTCCTCTTAAATGGCTGCCATCTTTTGCAAAGCACACAGAATTTCAGCTGTTAAAACCTTTTTCTGTTTGTTTACTTTGCAATATTTTTTCTTTCTTGCAAAATTTATTTGACTCATCAAGTAATATTTACATGTAAATGTACTGATTGTGATGATTAAAGTATTTTGACTTTATGATTTTAGGTTGATTTAACAGCTTGTAAAACAGGCTTTGATTGAGTGTGATTTAAAGCCTTACGTTATGGCTTATTGCTAGTTTCAACTTTCACTATATACTGCTGTAGAATAGCAGTGCATTTCACAAGCTACTCACATTTCACAAGTTACTCACATTTCTGCAAAATCAAAGTGCAAAATATCTCCATTGATAGGTGATTACTGTGCAATTGTGATTCTTGCATTCTTCAAGGATTTTTCCTTATTTGTTTTTAATTTAAAGGCTGAAAACTTTAATCAGTTATGGAATTTATGGTAGCCTATCACAATTTTGCTCAGCAAGGTATTTTGCTCAGCAAGGTATTTTGCTCAGCAAGGTATTTTGCTCAGCAAGGTAGGAAAATAAATCACTAAACGACGTTATGCACAATTTTTGCATCACAAATTGCGAAGCCAACCCGAACAAATTACTCCCTGAGATCACCTATGAAATTAGAAGCCTTAAGGTTTGACCGTGAAGCTGCTGCAAGTGACTGATGCTCACTCCGTGCTGGAACTTGAGGTTCATTTCTGTTCCAGTATCATCCTAAGCGACCAATTATCCCAAATTCACTCTCTAAATATCAATGACAACGCTCTTCGTGGCACCACAAATTCCATAATTCCAAATTATGAAATTTATTGTAGCCTATCGCAATTTTGCTCAGCAAGGTAGGGAAATGAATCACTAAACAACGTTATGCACAATTTTTGCATGACAAATTGCGATGCCTACCCCAACAAATTGCCCCCTGAGATCACCTATGGAATTATAAGCCTTACGGTTTGACCATGCAGCTGCTGCAAATGACTGATGATCACTCCGAGCTGAAACTAGAGGTTCATTCCTGTTCCAGTATCATCCTAAGGAACCAATTATCCCGAACTTACTCTCTTAATAAATATCAATGACAAACCTCTCATAATGCGCTCTTTGTGGCACCGCAAATTCCATAATTCCAAATTATGGAATTTATTGTAGCCTATGGCAATTTTGCTCAGCAAGGTAGGGAAATGAACCACCAAACAACATTATGCACAATTTTTGCATGACAAATTGCGATGCCAACCCGAACAAATCGTCCCTTAAAATCACCTATGGAATTATAAGCCTTAAGGTTTGACCATGAAGCTGCTGCAAGTGACTAATGATCACTCCGAGCTGGAAGTCGAGGTTCATTCCTGTTCCAGTATCATCCTAAGGAACTTATTATCCCAAACTTACTCTCTAAATATCAATGACAAACCTCTCATAATACGCTCTTCGTGGCACCGCAAGAAGTCCCACACACGCACCGTCCCGTCATCTGAGCAAGTCGCAAACTTGGAGTCTGTTGGTGCAAAGCTGGTTTGGGTAAAGCAGAGATGACTTGTATGTTTCTTGGATGACAATAAACATTGAAAAGTGAATTCTTAGCAGTTCATTGAAGGGTCAGTTGTCGTTAGTCGGTCACATTAGTCTGTCATGTCCAGATGTCCATATCACAAAAAAAAATCTTAGAATCAGTGGGAGAGATCCAAGATTTTAATGGTGCTGTTCAGGGGTACGTAGAAGGGACAAGATGGAATTCACACCCGTGTATTTAACACCCATGGATTTAACACCCACTAGGAGGATAATATGAATCTGATGTTCAAGTCTGATGCTGTTGTGGTTAGTGGGGTTGGACACAGTGACTCCCTCCCTCCATGGTAAAACTGCAAGTGTTCAAGGTTTCTCATAAGTTGGGAAGTTAGGATCCAAATGTAAAATGATAATCGTAAGTCACATATGAACGAAGAACACACAATATTGTTCACTTTGAAGTTCAGCTCGTGAATGCAATGGTTACTGCCACTACAGGCATGCTAAGGCCGTTGACTTAGGGTTTGGTACTATTAACACACATTGTAAATCAATCTAGCTTGGGAGGTTTACTACAAGGAAACAATACCTGATTATTTGAAGGAAAACTGCTAAAATGTAAGTAATTTCACACCCAAATGGGGAACTTCTCTCCTAGCCCATCAAAAGAGCTTGGATTTAGCCAGTCATTTTATGTTATTAAAACTGGACATTTCTCTGTTGGACCCCTTTCTACATAAATGCCAGGTTTACTCAACACTACAAACAACTCCACTGAAATCTAAAGAATGCAACTATAAGTGCGCATCAATTGATTTTGATCAATCCATGAACTTCAAAAGATGGTCAACAAAACTAGTAGTTGGCTTATCCACCATGCTTCCATGATAACAGCAGTCACAGACATACTGTGTAGTCCACACCACATTTTCTCAGGTGTGCATTGGAGCAGGGTTCACATTAGGAATTTAATTTTGAGGGGGATTTGACCAGTTTAACCATTTTACCAATGCTGAGGTTTATCTTTTATGCACTAAACCAATAGCATATTCTTATCTGTAATTTATGCGGGAATTCCAATACAACACAAGAACCCCACCCCTCCCCCTACTATTTTGCTAACTAAGGTGAACACTGACACCTAGAGGATACTCAAGATGTGATCTTAAGTAGTTCTTGTTCCTACAAGCCAAGCTATTAGCTCTTAAAATAGTAAGAATTTTAATAGTGTTCAGTGGGTTAAATGAGGTTGTAAAGAGGTCAGGGGTCACATAATCACACACCCCCATCACGGACAACACAGATGATTAATGAGTCTCTGGGGACCCTATGAATACCATCAAAAGGAGAGTCCAAATGTTCTTGGTTACTCATGCTTTCATTACTTAAAGCAATTGCTTATAGATTAGATATATGGACAGGTTGCAACGATATGAGCTTAAATTATTCAAAATATACTACAAACAGCAAAAAGACCCATCAAAATCAGTTAAAAATTGACTGTTTTACAGCCTTTTCCAAATAAGATACCCAATTACCATAAAATATGCAATATTCTGTGACCTTGCAACAGAACGACTAGCAAATAGCTTTTGTTAACTTACTGTGTTTCAGTCCTCCCCCAAGTATTTTGAAATGGGGAAGTTGGCTATAGTGAACAGGAAATTTGACATGATTATAACCATCATCAAGATTTAACTCAAGATTTAACAGCAGAATGCAATTTGATAAGCTTTGATATTTGAAATTTGGGAAAGGAATGTAAAGAATTATATGAACAAATTTGAGCTGTGTTCCTGTACATCATCATCACATTTGCACAGGCTGAAATATGTTACAAATTGACGTTTAAAGACGATTCTGCTCAGAATTGAATGCTCTTTCATCTGAGGAAAAAGTTCTTAACCGGTCCATATACCTACTTGTTAGAAAACATACTTAGTGAATTTAATATCCAAATGTGGACTTTATTTACCCTGGGGCTAGACAGACAAGTTTCCTGTTGTTCAAGAGTTGTATCATCCTTAACTCATAATCTTGAGTTACTTGAGATATCCTTTCTAATTACTATCAATTTTATTTTTCTTCTTGAGGGGTAAACAGTAGATTATTGAGTGCAATTTGGATTAAAAAGAATGTGTTGTGTGTGTCGTTTTGTCAATTGTTCGATTCAATTTCCAGTTCCAGAAAAAATTGCGATGATTCCTCCGAATAAAATAATGAGAAATAAGACCTAAACGTTTTCTAAAGTTCCTCTTAATAAAGTTTAAAATTGTTATCATCAGAATGGCTTAGGGTACAAATCCCATGGGTCTGGTTTGTGTCTAATGAAAGGGGTCAAATGTCACTTGCAGGGTCAAATCTATAAGACAACATTTCTAATAAGGGAGATGGAAGGTACTACTGCATCCCCTCCCCTTCCATTCAAATAAATAATAAATTTGGTTTCTGGAACTCTAATAAATATTTGTAAAATATGTGAACTTGTCAATAATTTACCTTTCACAAAAAAATAGGTTTAAATTAATTTGTATGGCTTGTAAAAAAATCTGTTTACATTTTTTTTTGGGCAGGTAGCAAATATTTGATCTTAATTGGAAGAAAGGAAGCTATAGACCGGCGATTCTCAATAGGCGGCCTGTGGGGCAAATCTGGCCCACCAGACAATCCAAACTGGCCTGCGAACAATAGTCATTATAACGAAATAAAGTGCATTTCATGCAAGAACAATCCGAATGAGATCGGTAAAAATCGCAAAATACTCCTTTTTTTTTATTGTTTTTCCTAAGCAGATCAGCTCACTAAAACATCGCAGCTTATCAAATAAAATGTTTTCTTAAGTTCCGCTATAAATTGGGCTCGCGCTTGTCAAAGGAAGGTAGATAAGAGAACCGCCGATATCTGGCGTGTATCCTTTTAATAGCGCACTCTCAAGTTGTTTGTAATCAGGGCTTGTTTTGATGGGTTTTGGTTGGCACATGACGCTGGTTTTGCCACGCGATTGGCCCACGGCCTGAAGGTGTTGTGAAATGATGGCACTTCACAAAATCTAATTACGAACCTTGCTATAGACCATGAAAATAGCAACAAAAATATTTTATCAAAATCATTTACAAATTGACCATTTTGCAGCATTTTGAATTTTAGGGCCTTATTATATATAATAGATAATGCAATTTTTATTGAAATTTTGTAACATTGCACAGGAAAACTTACATCAACGTTATTTGAATGGAAGAGGTTGACTATAACAAAGAGTTTTTTAATTTTCATCACCCCGAATCAATATTTAGCAGGAGAAACCAGTCTGGTGATTTGCAGTGATTGAAATTTAAGACAGAAATAAAGATTTACATTAAAGAGCTGTCCTCTTTCATACATCATAACTTTCACATACATTAACAGTTCTTCAAACTTCTGATTAGCCGTAACTCAGATACAGATGCTTCTCACATAATTTAAAGGATTAGTTTAGAGGTCAAGCAAGTCCATCTTATATGAAAGAGGACATTAAAAGAAACAAAATGGTGAAGAAAGCATTCAAATAATTCATTCCGTTAATAAGGTATTCATGTTTAAAGCTTTGTCTTATCTGTGTAGAAATGACTGGTGTATTAAATCTACTATGGGAAGTTGGCGTCTTTTATCCTCACATTCTTAACAATTGTTAATGTATTTCTTTTTAAATGTTTTCAGCATTTTTACTGTTTTAACTATTTTTCCTTGAACTTTCTTCAGGTGGTATATTATAATTATCCTTACTAGATTATGTTTACTACTTTCTGTTTTATTACTTTCCTGACATATCCAATGGATTATAAGCCACAAAATATAATAAAATACATAAAGAATTTGAGGAATCTTGAGGCTGACGTCACAACTAGTCTAATTTCAGTCAAATGATACCAAACTTTAAACTTAAATATCTCCTCAACTAAATAAGATTTTTGAATGCTTTCTTCATCATTTTGTTTCTTTTGAAGTCCTTTTTTTTATATGAGATGACTTGTTTGACTACTGAACCAAATCCTTTAAAAACTATTCTGTTCATAATTAAAAGCTCTTGATAAATCTCCACCTGTCCATACACCTTACAAGGGAGCAAAGATTGTGTGTCCAAAGTGATATGAATTAGAAACGAAAGTTGCATTGCTAATCCCTGGGTACATGTACACTTTCTCACAATTCAGACTACAGACCCCATTAAGTATATAGGAGAGAAAAGGGGGGAAAATGGAAACTTAAGTGTTTTACTAAAGAAGACAAATATATTCAGGTAAAGGGCGTATCCCACAGCCTGATTGGAGGAATTGTGGAAAAGATTATTCTTGGGGCATCCCATGGGCCTCATATTATTTACTCAAATCTCAGCAAAATCTTCCTATTATTTAAACATCAGGAAGAGAATTTGTATCTTTATTTGTTTCAAAATTCTCTTTTCACCAATTTATTCTCAAAACATCCCATCTGACCATCACTTTTTTTTCTTCTGTGATGTCAGTCAGCATTTATTGCAAAACTAATAAAAAATATATTATCAAACATTGTATAAATAATCTTAGTCGTACAAAAATATCTTTAATGTTATAAAAAGTGTACAGTTGGCAGGCAAAGTATATGAAATCACACCAAATATGGTATTGCACTTGTGAGCATAATTGCACCAACTAGTTACGTAGTAATGTGAAACATCAGCTTCATTTTATAATACTTACATGCTACCTCCTAGGTTAGATATTGCATCACAACCAAATCTAACAATTTTTCAAATAAATGTCAGTCACTCAAGTTTCCAAGATGCCGTGAACTTTTCCCCCAGTTCATTGACTAACCCCTTACAATCCAACTAATTGAGGAAACTCGGTCTGAATACTATAAACGTAGCCATCTACTTTACTTAAAAGCTGAGAGGGTTAATCAATTAAGTAGAATTATCATATCGCTCGGAAATTAATATTTGTAGGATACTTAAAATCTTAGAAGACATAACAAATAGCAAAAGATTAAACAACATGGAACAAATATACATGAAGTTGATCTCAATTCTCAAATATTTCAAATACGGTATAAATTTGTTACATATATTCGTCCACTGGGGAGTCGAGCGTTCTGCATACCTGACGCCGCGTATCGCTTGATCTTTATGACCCTGAAACATCTGCACATTGTTCATGTTAGATTGCCAGTATTTCACGTAGCCCATGTCATCCCCGCTCACCAGCCACATGTCACTGTTGCTCCAGCACATCGTTCTGATGCTGTAATCATGAGCCTGTTAAAAAATGACAAATACGTTTTAATAATCCAATGGGTGTACAAATCACAATGTCGGTAAATTAGGTATCAATAATAATAGACAAAAATTACGCGATATATCATCATATCTGAGTTATATGACCACCAACTTTAGAACACTTTTTAGAAATATGAGATTTTCTTCATGCAAATTAATATTTTTTTAAATTTTTATAGAACTTAAGATATGGAAGCATAAAACAATTTATACTTGTAAGTATTCTGTCATTCAGTCACAATATTAATGAAAATCTGCCTGACAAAATGTTGCTTGAATATGTGCTTTACATAAGATATGCTGGTCATGTAATAATAACATATGCTGGTCATGTAATAATGACATATGCTGGTCATGTAATAATGAGATATGCTGGTCATGACATAATAATAATAAGATATGCTGGTCATAATAATGACATATGCTGGTCATGTAATAATAAGATATGCTGGTCATGTAATAATGACATATGCTGGTCATGTAATAATGACATATGCTGGTCATGTAATAATAAGATATGCTGGTCATGTAATAATGACATATGCTGGTCATGTAATAATAAGATATGCTGGTCATGTAATAATGACATATGCTGGTAAATAATAAGATATGCTGGTCATGTAATAATAAGATATGCTGGTCATGTAATAATGACATATGCTGGTCATGTAATAATAAGATATGCCTGGACATATGCTGGTCATGTAATAATAAGATATGCTGGTCATGTAATAATGACATATGCTGGTCATGTAATAATAAGATATGCTGGTCATGTAATAATAAGATATGCTGGTCATGTAATAATGACATATGCTGGTCATGTAATAATAAGATATGCTGGTCATGTAATAATGACATATGCTGGTCATGTAATAATGACATATGCTGGTCATGTAATAATAACATATGCTGGCCATTTAATAATGCTATATGCTGGTGACGGCATTTTTTATATCGTGAAAAAAGCAATATCACGATACCTTGATAATTGATGTATCTTGACAGCCCAAATACATTTATAATATCATGTCAGCACCAGCAACTAGGAATTTCTTGCTTTTGAACGCAAATGGGGGTCAGGGATCACTTTTGGCGTGACCCTGGCCACGTCCGTCTAAATGTCTACAATAACCACATATTGGGAAGCTCCCTCTGGGGATGTTTCCTGGAGTAAAACCTTCCCATGACCATGAAGGCCTTCCAGGCCCCTAGTTTGACTGTTTCAGAGGGGTGTTCCACCCTGCCCCTTTCCACTTAGCACTACAATTTATTCACAAGATCATACTTTTGAGAACTATATTGCATTCGTTTCATGCTGATTACAGTTTGTTTGTTTGGTGAGGCTTAGCAGCACCACGACAGCAAAGGTCAAATTGTGCCCGAGAGGTTAGATTATATCAGAGGTAGAAAAAAAGGGCAAGAGGAATTATCTGAGAAAAGGTAGAGAGTCAATAGACATGAAGCTAGGATCATAAGAGGAAGTGCAATGGGGTGAAAAAATAAAACAATACAGAGGCAGAGGGCATGGGAACAGACGACAAAATATAGTTGTCGAGGGAGGTATGAAGAAGAAAAACGATAAATTAATCTGGGGAATTTTCCCGGAAGAGCTCAGCAATGGAATTGTGAGGAGTGAAAAAAGCTCTGGGAAGGTTGTACAGGGGGCAGTCAGTGAGGACATGATAGACAGTGAGGGGGCAATGACAGTTACTGCAGTGGTGGGGAAGCCGCTAAGGAGGTGGGAGTGTGTGACATAACCTAAGGTGGGTAATAAGGATATTGTCTTTACGAGAGAGATTATAGTTGGTTTGGCCGGAATTGTGGGCTAGATGTTGTGGAGTTTGCTATCCATTTGGTAGTCCCATGTAGTTTGCCAGCAGTCACGAACAAGGGAAGTGATAAGCGGTTTGACATCAGAATGGGTTTCGGGGAAGGGGGTAGGGGAGATTGCAAGTAAGCTTAGCAGCTGAATCGGCTTTGTCATTACCGGAAATGCGGACTTGGCTGGGTATCCAGTTTTAGAGTTCCCTAATATAAAAAGATGCAAGGACACTATATGTATTGTATAAATTTCACCCTTATTTGCATTGCAAGCAGGGTTGGAAAAATACAAAACATTGCTTGGCGAGGCTTGATTAAGTGTGGTAAGTATTATATTTGTACTCGCCACATTTTTTTTGCTCGCTTATGACAAGCAGGTGAGTGGTTTTTCCAACCTTGAATGCAAGTGCCCTCAAACCTGTTTTTGATGCCTTATAAATGCCCCTTTTGATTAGTGACACCCTGCCCCCTTTTGATCAGTGACACCCTGCCCCTTTTGATCAGTGACACCCTGCCCCCTTTTGATCAGTGACACCCTGCCCCCTTTTGATCAGTGACACCCTGTCCCCTTTTGATCAGTGACACCCTGCTCCCTTTTGATCAGTGACACCCTGCTCCCTTTTGATCAGTGACACCCTGCCCCCTTTTGATCAGTGACACCCTGTCCCCTTTTGATTAGTGACACCCTGCCCCCTTTTGATCAGTGACACCCTGCCCCTTTTGATCAGTGACACCCTGCCCCCTTTTGATCAGTGACACCCTGTCCCCTTTTGATCAGTGACACCCTGTCCCCTTTTGATCAGTGACACCCTGTCCCCTTTTGATCAGTGACGCCCTGCCCCCTCTTGATCAGTGACACCCTGCCCCCTTTTGATCAGTGACACCCTGCCCCCTACTAGATAAAGCTAGAGATTTGCATAAAGCTGCTTCTTAGTCTCCACTTTCTGTACGTGGATGAGAATCAATAATTCTCTGGACGGGACACCAGCATTGATGGTCACTCATTTAGCGAGCTAAGTGGATTGAAGTACTGCCAGTGGCACCATTTCTAGATGAAACCATGACTCACACTTTTCATGAAAATTTCAAAGCTCTGTAGAAAAATAGCTTTTTGGACAAAATATCATGTTTTGAGCAAAAACATGTGGTTGTTATGCCCGTGTCATGCAATTGTTCTATTACTCTAAAAGTAAAAAAAAATACATCTATGAAACTATTGTTATTGGAAAGAAGGCATAAGAATACAGAGGAAATAAATATGTGTATACTGCACTCATTCCCTGCACTTGATTTACGAGGGAGTTTATATTTCCGATGTGTTTACACAAATTCAAACAGTTTAGTTTGCACAAAAATATCTCTTTGTCAGTATGAACTAAGATTGGCAGTTCTTCAGGTGGTTCTGCAATTACAAGTAAGAATTAGGAGAAGCTTACCTGAAGAATAGTCTCAAAGTTAAACGTCAGACCATTCCACAAAGTAAATTCACCACTAGAAGCTCCTGTCACCAGCCGCCTACCTTCAGGAGTCCACTGAAGATGAGAACCAATAGCAGTCAAATAGTGTATTTAAAAAAAAAAAATTCATTACAACTTGATATCCATTTTGACAGTCAATGATCCCAATTTATTATTTGTATTCACATGATAGCAATATTTCAAAACCCCTTTACCTGGCAAGTCAACTTATTTCAAAGTCAGCTGAATATACTCCGATAACTAACAGTTCAGAGGTTAAACAAAATAAAAAACAATGTGTGCCATGTATGAGGATAAATAAAGGACGGCAATTCTAATACATACATCTTTTCTTCAAGCGATTAAAAGTTAAAACCATACTCGTGCCATAATGATCCTTCCCCATGGACAGGATGTCAGTCCCATCGCAGGTTAATTCCCCAGCAGTACTAAAACTCATTTTACAGTTGAGTGGACTGGAACAAGTAGTCTCTTGCTCAATGACAAAATGCAGCACTTGTGACGGGAGTCAAACCCGGTACCTTTCGCATACGAGTCCTTAACTTCTGCACTTCAGGTTATGAAACCCCAAAGCTATTGCTCTACTTTTACACCTAAAAATATAACTGTGGGTCCTCAAATGGTTCAATTCAGGATGAATCTGAGAATTAAAATTCTAAAAAATCCATCTCTTGGTTTGTGTGGAGATGGAGAGTTGGCTTCTTTGCAAAGCGATTTGAAAAGGCTTTTTCTTGAAAAGCCCTATATAAGCTCCTACATATAATATTATTCATATTCAAAAAAGACAGGAAAGTACAGCACAAAGCAGTAAGTAATGCATCAGAACGTTTACTGAACTTCATAGAATCAGATAATTAAGTGCTCATCCTCTGCATTACATGTGAATATGATTGTTACAAACCTAACGCTATGCTAAACCAAACAACTTTAAAATCGGGTGGGTGAGTGGATCTTCTTCGAAATTCTGCAGCGGAACCTTTTCTATTACTTCTTGTAACTGTACATTTATGAGAAAGAAGTGATGGAGAAAGGAGGAGGGGGTCACCAAGTTGAAAGAGTCTTTACACAACAAATGTTCCACAGATGATGCCTCTCACCTTGCAAACAACTGCTGGTCACAAACTAACTTAATCAAAATTTAAATAATGGGTTTACTACATGATGAGATTCTATTTTTCTTTTTCCCTGCACCAGGCAAGATGGTCGTCTGAAAACTTATCTTACTTCATTACCTAAATATAATAATTAGGTTAAACGATTTCCATATATTATCTTTCCCAGCACTTATAAATAAGATACACACTTGTTCATAATCTTACCAATGTGATTTTTTTTACATAGAGCAGCAACCATGGAGAGGAGAATGTACTCTCAGAAAACGAAGGAATGCAGCAAAAGAGAAAATGAGTGAAATGGAGATACGGGGGCAAGCACGATATTTGGCTGGTTGATTGGTAGGGCTTAACAGCACATCAACATCATTGGCTGAATACAGCACATCAACATCATTGGCTGAATACAGCACATCAACATCATTGGCTGAATACAGCACATCTACATCATTGGCTGAATACAGCACATCAACATCATTGGCTGAATACAGCACATCAACATCATTGGCTAAATATAGCACATCAACATCATTGGCCGAATGCAGCACATCATCATCATTGGCCGAATGCAGCACATCAACATCATTGGCCGAATGCAGCACATCAACATCATTGGCCGAATACAGCACATCAACATCATTGGCCGAATACAGCACATCAACAACATTGGCTGAATACAGCACATCAACATCATTGGCCGAATACAGCACATCAACATCATTGGCCGAATACAGCACATCAACATCATTGGCTGAATACAGCACATCAACATCATTGGCTGAATACAGCACATCAACATCATTGGCCGAATACAGCACATCAACATCATTGGCTGAATACAGTACATCAACATCATTGGCTGAATACAGCACATCAACATCATTGGCTGAATACAGCACATCAACATCATTGGCTGAATACAGCACATCAACATCATTGGCTGAATACAGCACATCAACATCATTGGCCGAATACAGTACATCAACATCATTGGCCGAATACAGCACATCAAAATCATTGGCTGAATACAGCACATCAACATCATTGGCTGAATACAGCACATCAACATCATTGGCTGAATACAGCACATCAACATCATTGGCTGATACAGCACATCAACATCATTGGCCGAATACAGCACATCAACATCATTGGCCGAATACAGTACATCAACATCATTGGCTGAATACAGCACATCAACATCATTGGCTGAATACAGCACATCAACATCATTGGCCGAATACAGCACATCAACATCATTGGCCGAATACAGCACATCAACATCATTGGCCGAATACAGTACATCAACATCATTGGCTGAATACAGCACATTGGCCGAATACAGCACATCAACATCATTGGCTGAATACAGCACATCAACATCATTGGCTGAATACAGCACATCAACATCATTGGCTGAATACAGCACATCAACATCATTGGCTGAATACAGCACATCAACATCATTGGCCAAATACAGCACATCAACATCATTGGCTGAATACAGCACATCAACATCATTGGCTGAATACAGCACATCAACATCATTGGCTGAATACAGCACATCAACATCATTGGCTGAATACAGCACATCAACATCATTGGCTGAATACAGCACATCAACATCATTGGCCGAATACAGCACATCAACATCATTGGCCGAATACAGCACATCAACATCATTGGCTAAATACAGCACATCAACATCATTGGCTGAATACAGCACATCATCATCATTGGCCAAATACAGCACATCAACATCATTGGCTGAATACAGCACATCAACATCATTGGCTGAATACAGCACATCAACATCATTGGCCGAATACAGCACATCAACATCATTGGCTGAATACAGCACATCAACATCATTGGCTGAATATAGTACATCAACATCATTGGCCGAATACAGCACATCAACATCATTGGCCGAATTTAAACTGTTCTACTCATGACTGTTATGTTTGTTTTAGTGGAAAATAAGGTACTCACCACAACACAGAAGATGGGGCATCTGACCTTGTTGATGGAGCAGTGCACAAACTTTGAAGTCACTGCATTGATGGGATTGTCCTTCATGGCCACTGGTAAAGAAATCTGATACACACAAAAAATCGATTAATTATTTAAAAAGTACTCTTTTTATGACTCAACTAATAATTTAAAAAAATCACAAAGCACTTTACAACAAATCTAAAAAGGTAATATACAGATAAAGGAGAAATTATAATCAAAAAGCAGTGACTTTACAATTACAAAAAAAATAATGAGTTTCCCTAAACTAAAAAGACTTACAAAATTTTCTTAAGAAAGCCAGAGATGCTGAGTTGCAAATTTCAGATTAAGGTTACCGTATTCAACATAATAAGCACCTGAGGGCGCTTACCAAAATAGAACTGCACCACCTTTTAGGCACAAACATTTTTCCTAATAAGCGCCCATTCTCCAAGGCCATGTACAGTGTGCTATTCAAACTGCATTGTGTGAACTGGTTCTATACTAGCCCCACAATAACCACCACAAAGACATTGTAATCAAGCATCAGATGCAAAATAAGCAAATAATGAAACAAAACTTAATGAAAGTCTTTAAATTAATCAAATAAAATATAATACAAGTCAAAAAATGTTGGGCGGGCACTTATTAGAGACTTATTAGAGCAGAGGCGCTTAAAATGTCAAATACTGATCTGATCTCAGAAGCAGCTGCAGAAAATGACCAACTCCCATAGTAAATGGTATGCTGGGGGACAAAGAGGAGTTCAGTAGGCTTGTATTCGGATGAAGGTTTGGTAATGTATGTTAGAGCCACAACGTTTAATGTGAGCAGTGCAATTTTATACTCCACATGCTGTTGCATGGATAACCAGTAGAGCTCTAGGGGGATTGACACTCATTTTCCCATTTTGTCCATGGGGAGAGTGCCAATTAAGAGTTTTCTTAACATTCAGAGAGAAGCCTTCAAATCTTTAATATCTCATTAACCCCCTTAAAGAGTTATCTTTTTTTAAACATATTTAGATTGTTAGTGAAATTTTCTTTCAATGGTACCAATCTAATTTTTCTTTCTTTTCTTAAAGCAAAAACATGCAAAAACAATGAAAAAAATAAAAAGAATAATAATCACCGCTGTAATTACTCTTGAAAAACAATGATGTGCACATGGCCGGGATTTGAACCCGGGACATGCACGTTGCCAGCTCGCATACTATCCGCTACACTAGATTACCTATGCCTATGTACATGGGTCTGTTTTTAACTTAAATATCAACATGAATAAAGAGGGGGTACTTGCTCTTTGCAATTGAAAGTACGTGATGTAAGCTTCGTCGCAATATTTTTGCCGTGTGGTAGGTATACTACGATCCAAAGTTTTTTGTCTCAAAGTGGCTAAAAATCATCAGATTTTGCATAACTTTTGCCAAAAAACATATTGATAATAAGGGCAGACAAAATTAGACCGGAATTGGATACTTTGATATCTTGGGCAGCTGTCCATGGCTTTTTGGCAAAAGCTAAGTCTGGAAGAATGGCAAGTAAGCTTTTGAAGGAGAAAAAATGATTTTTTTTATTTTGTGCATTTATTTAATTTTCTCTTATTTTAATCCATTTTTTCTCTCAAAATTCCTCAACATACATACAGTAACCCCCAACAAAAAGTTACATTTTTCTAAAAAACTATTCAAGCTCTTTCAAATGATACCAGAATCACTGCTGTGGGCCTATTCGACAAGGCAAAATAATTTTTTGAAAGGTGCATGCCCAATCGGTTATGTCACAACCACATAGGCTATTGAGGGTTAAGGGATTATAACTATAGACATTTTTCTTACATTCACGAGTTTCAACAAGAGATGCATCAGAACGTTTACTAATGAGCTTCATCTTTAGCAAGAAATCAGGTACAAGATAATATCATCATTTGCATCCATAGAATTAATCACTGCTTTTTACGTTAAAGCAACATCACAGCGCAGAGTGCATGAACTATGCTGAAACATGCCAGAGTTATATTACTATATGGTCAATGGTTTGTTGTATTTGTCCCAGCATGGGTTCTTACCTAAGAGGTTTTGAATTTCTAATTTATTGGGAATTTCTTGATGATGTTACTAAACTAGTTGGTTCTGGTCATAATGTGGATTTAGATTTCCAAAAAAGCATTTGATAAGATTCCATTAGGCAGGCTCATGATGAAAACAAGAGTACTTGGGAGTGGAGAGAAAGTGTGTCAGTTGGATAAATTCTTGGTCAGTTGACAGGTCACAAAGAGTTGTTGTTAATGTTGAAGTATTTCCATGGAAGAAGATTACAAATGGTGTTCCTCGGGGATCTGCATTGAGTCTGCTTCTTCTCTTAATCTTCATTATCATTGCTGTTTCTCTTGATTTGTAAATTTGTTGATGACACTAAGCTGTACAGGATTGTTGATGATGCTAGGGATTCTTCACTTTTGCAAACTGATCTGGATAAGTTTAGTTTCTTGGTAACAAATGTGGCAGATGTCATTCAATGTTAATAAATACAAAGTTATTCATTTTGGTCAGAGCAATTTGGCTTTTGATTACTGCATGAATGATTCAAATCTTGGTTGTCTTGATCAAGAAAGGGATCTAGGTCTTGTCATTACTAGAAATCTGAAGCCTTCTAAACAGTGTGCTTTAGCAGCTGCAAGGGCAAATAGGATGCTTGGTTTGATTAGAAGAAATGTTTTTTTTTTTGGTAAAGAGGTTGTCCTTAATTTGTACAAGCAGTTAGTCAGGCCCCACCTTGAGAATACTATTCAGGCTTAGGGTCCCTTTAATGAGATGTATAAGTTCATTCTGGAGCAGGTTCAGCATTGAACCACTAAACTTATTCCCAAAGTGAGGAATCTCTATTATGAATTTAGGTTGTGAATTCATGGTTTGACCACGATTTAGTTAAGAAGAGTATGTGGCAATATGATTCAGGTTTTTAAATACTTATCTGGTAGTGATGCTTCAAACGACTTTCTGTTATTTCTTGCATGTTTCAGCTAATCCTCATGTGACACGTGGTAAGAGTTTGTAGTGATGCTTCAAACGACTTTCTGTTATTTCTTGCATGTTTCAGCTAATCCTCATGTGACACGTGGTAAGAGTTTGAAGTTGACCAAAGAGTTATCACGGATAGATATTTGGCTTTTTAGCTTTCGCAAAGTTGTTAATGAGAGGAATGGTTTGCCTGAGTGTGTAGCTAGCTCCAATTCAGTTCACAGTTTCAAAGTTAACATTGAAAAGTTCTTTACTAACTCTAGGCGTCTTTGATTTTTTTTTTTTTTTTTTTGTGGTGGTGGTGGTGTTAGTTTGGGCTTTTTATGGGGTTACTAGTCGTCATCTTGTTATGTTATATCAAGTTCAACAACCAGAAATGGTCTTTTGATACTGGAAAGAAGGCATACGAATACTGAGAAAATATTTCTAACCCTTTTCAAGCCTACAAACATGGACAAAAGTCACGACTCTTTTCCCCCTTCTACCACGTTTCAATGTTGGCACATAATTTTGGACCGGCAACTTTTGATATTCACTTCCAACAATGAAATGGGGTGGAAGAGGGAAAATAACGGTCAAATAATGTTGTCCAGGACTGTAGGCACAGATTGATCAAAATACATGAATCTGAAGGAGAAGATGAACAAATCTGAAGAGAAAAAAGGCACTTGCTAGCAAGCTTCAAAACTTAATCTCAGAAAAAGCTTACTTGATGAACGTAAGAGGGATCAGGTTGCACAGCTCTTGCATCTCGGACATTTCGCTGCCAAATCCTTGACTGTAAAATAAAACAAAACATGACAATTTCTGCAGAATGATGTGAAAAAGATGCATACATTAGCCCATTGTTCACACGAAGCTTCAATTTTTTTTTTTTTTTCCATTGGGGAGAATTAATTTTATTTGGGGGGATTTTTTTGGGTGGGGGAAATTTTTTGGGGGGGGGGTTTGGGGGGATGGGGATTTCTTGGGGAGGGGGAATTTGAAAAAAATTGGGGACATGAAATGCTCAAATCTCCCAGCATACAAAGTTTTCATTGACTTCATTACTTATTGCTAAGCAATTCCTTCACTCAAATGTTTCTTGCCGAAATATGAAAAGTAAACCATCATGGGTAAAAACAGGTTCATAGTTATTGAATGTATCATGCAAAAGAGAAAGAGAAGTTGAATACGTAAAACTAAAGTTAGTATCTTGTGTGTTCTTATTTGTATCTTGTATCTTCTTGTACCTATACTTGTATCTTCTTATTGTAGATCGATTAGAATAAATTTACATTTTAATAATAACACCAATCTGGAAAGATAAACTAGACTTGTTCTTTAGTCTAATGCAGCAGAGGCATTCCTAACTCATTGCCTTACCTTTTTTTTTCTTTTTTTTTATTGTTCATCAAATAAAAAACCAAAACCAAAAGGTTTTGTGGTTCAGATGCTTTTGTTTTTCGTAACTTTATGATTTGCAAAATTTGTCATGTCATGTCATTGCATATCATGCATAAATATTTGTTCCATGATTATTATTCATAGGTCACACCCACCATGTAGATCAATACAAATGTTGACAACATTAGCATTTGCACAATAATTAACAACATTATCATAGCAAGTATGATGCAAAAACAGTTGCTCATTTATCCTATTTCAAGAATTTTTCAATAAGCCCCACATACTCATTAATATTCAGGACATCACTACCACAATATTATAATATATGTAGACCATGGCCCATCCGTGTACCATATATAGCATAAATCTGACATATAGTTAATGATATACAGTATGGTGTTTACATCATTTAACAATTTCAAACTAAGCCACGCCCACCATGCATATTAATGACATCTGTTGATAACATAAGCATGTACACAATAGCCAACAAAATTTTCATGCCCAATATGATGACTCAAAATGGACATACAGTTGCACATTTATCACTTTTTCTAAATTTTCACTTCAAGCCCTGCCCACTTGTTAATATCCATGAAATCACTACCACATTAGGGCATTACATAAATTCACATCATAGTTTTTGAGATATCATGTTTTCAAACTTTTTGTTTTTAAAATCATATTAAGCCCTGCCCACAAAGCATATTAATGCATTATTATATCATGAACATGTACACACCAACTAACATTATAATTATTTCATATATGAAACAAGTAACAGACATGCGGTTGTTAAAATATGAACACTTCCAGATTTTCACATTAGGCCCACATACTCATTAATATGACACCACCACCAAAATCAATAGGGCACATCTACAGATTATAGGCTGTGTACCAATATGACATGAATCCAGCTAACCATTCTTGACAGTGTTTACAAGCTCTTTTCTGCAAAATCATATTAAGCCCCACCCACAACGCATATTGATGAAAGTCAACATTTTTTATATGTTTGTATATAGACACCAGCTAACATCATAATTACACCAAATATAAAACAAAACAGACATTATGATTGTTAAAATATGAACATTTCCAGATTTTTAGATTAAGCCTTGTCTACTCATTAATATGCGTGACATCACCACTAAAATCAACAGAGCACATCTACAGACCATGGGCTGGCTATCTGTACACCAAATATGACGTGAATCCAGTTAACCATTCTTGAGACCATGTTTACAAGCTCTTTTCAGCAAAATCATATTAAGCCCCACCCACAACGCATATTAAGGAAAGTCAACGTTTTTACATGTTCGTACATGCACACCAGCTAACATCATAGTTATATTAAATATGAAACAAAACAGACATTACGATTGTTAAAATATGAATATTTCCAGATTTTTAGATTAAGCCTAGTCTACTCATTAATATGCATGACATCACCACCAAAATCAACAGAGCACATCTACAGACCATGGGCTGGCTATCTGTGTACCAAATATGACGTGAATCCAGTTAACCATTCTTGAGACCATGTTTACAAGCTCTTTTCAACAAAATCATATTAAGCCCCGCCCACTAACACATATTAATGAAATTCAATGTTTTCACATCATGAACACATATGTACACACCAGTTAACATCATAATTTGACCAAATTTGAAACAAAACAGACATGTGGTTGTTAAAATATGATTATTTCCAGATTTTTACAGTAAGCCCCACCTACTCATTAAAATGCATGACATCACCATCAAAAACAATATGGTATATCTACGGACAATGGGCTGTGTACCGTATATGACATGAATCTAGTGTATCGTTCTTGAGATATCAGGTTTACAAGCTGGCCATCACAAACATACATACATACACACACACAAACATACATACATACACACACGCCATCATGACTGTTTAGGTTCCTGAAGCTATCGCATCGGAACCAAAAAGCTTGAAACTGATAAAAATTGTTATTTAATAAAGTTCAAAATAGCTGCAGTACATTTGAGTTAAACGTCACATCATTCCCGTCATCATTGTATGGTACACACCACATGCACTACACACTGTAGACCTCCGCAGATGACATGATCGCGTTTCTATTACGTGTTGTATTTCATCTGTATTTGGTAATGCCAATGACAGCGTGAAAATCTGACACTCGGAGTGAGAGGCCTGTACTGTTTTTCGTTCTATTTGCCCACTGATCCCAAAGTTTTCCAGTGTAGAGGGTAGAAACACGTTTTTGTATTTCCTTTTATGCATTTATTTATCATTTTTGCTTCGGGGGGGAGGGGGGATTAATGGGGGTATTGGGGCAGGAATCCCGCAATCCCACATCCTAATGTGTACACTGCATGCATTAGCCAGTGCGTCTTGCTGCATCACTGTTGTAAAAAAAAATCATTATTTTTACCTCCGCCAACAAAGTGGATGGAAGGTTATGTTTTCGCCTCTGTAAATTTGTTTGTTTGTCTGTCTGTTTGTCTTTCATCAAGATATCTCAAGAACTGATGATTGGATTTTGATCAAATTTGGTGTGTGGTTTTGTTACTGCTTAAGGAAGAAGTGATTAAAATTTGAGACATATATTGGAACAGGGAAAGGGTTTAAATAAAAGGAAGCGACAGGTTTTTGCCCCTTGTTGGTTTGTCATCAAGATATCTCCAGAACTAGTGATTGGATTTTGATTGAATTTGGTGTGTGGTTTTGTTACTGTTTCATAAAGAAGTAGTTCAAATTTGGGACTAATTGGAACAAGGGAAGGGTAGAAATTAAGGTTGAGGATGTTTTAGGATGAGATCTGTGATGAGATGAGACTTACATCGAAATTTTCAATGGAATGTGCTGAACAATGACTTTGTGTTCTGAATGAAGATCTGAACAATCATTTTTCTGGCCTCAAAGAGACTTACCTAAAGTGTTTCTGGAATCAATGAAAATGATACAATTGGTTTCTGCCATGAATGGAGAATGATGGAATGGGAATCCTGGCTGAATAGAGCTTCACTTGAATAAAACTGAAAACAATGGTATGGCCTTTGAAGAAATCCATTCAGAAGATAATCTTCTAATATTCTAGTTTTCTAAATGTTTTCCAGAGGAAGAAAGCTTGTGTCGATATCCTCAGAATTTCAATGAAGGATAATGAATGTTGTGTTTGTTTGTTTGATGAGGTCTTAACGGCACCACGACAATGAGGGTCAAATTGTGCCTGAGAGGTCAGATCATTTTCGAGGTAGGAAGGAAAGAAAACAAGGGGAGAATGAGAGAAAATTCATAGGTGCATGGGCGAAACAAAAACAAAGTAGAGAGAGGGTGGAAGAGGAGAATTAAATATGGTTGTAGAGGGAAGCATGATGAAGGAAGGAGATAATTTTATCTGGAGGATTTTTCTGGAAGAACTTGGCAATCTAGTTGTGGGGAGCGAGAGAAGCTCTGGGATGGTTGTACAGGGGGCAAGCAAGGAGAAGGTGATGAATAGTGAGGATGCAGTGGCAATTGTTACAGAGGGGTTGGGAGGAACCAATAAGGAGGTAGGAGTGAGTGAGGTGGGTGTGACCAATTCTAAGACGGGTAATATGAACGTTGTCGATATGAGAGAGGTTGTTGATGGTGGATTTGATCGGGATTGTGGGCTGGATGACATGGAGTTTGTTATCAATTTGGGAGTTCCATGAGGTTTGCCAGCGGTCATGAACAAGGGAAGCGATAAGCGGTTTGATGTCAGAGAGGGTTTTGGAAAAAGGGGTAGGGAGGAGGTTGAGCACAAGTTTAGCGGCTGCATCAGCCCTGTCATTGCCAGGGATGCCAACATGGCAGGGTATCCAAAAGAAAAGAGCCCTTTTCCTGCAGAGGGTGGGAGAAAAGAGTTTCCGGAGGAGGAGGTGGCATGTGAGGTTATCCCATTTAAAATTGAGTAATGAAGTAAGAACAGCCTTTGAGTCGAAGAAAATGGCAAAGTGGCAGAGAGGAGAGTACTCAATAAAGTTGAGGGCGAGGAGAATGGCCTTAGCATGAGCTAAAAAGATGGATGAGTAGTCAGGAAGTGTGCTACTGAGGGTGAAGTCTTGGATGATGGCAGCAGCAGCTGTATTGTTGCCTTCCTTGGAGCCATCAGTATAGATGGAGGTGTAGATTAAGAGTTGGTCTTTGATTTGGTTGTGGAGATTGATGAAGAGGTTAGGGTGGGTTTGAGTTTTATGATAAGTGAAGAGGTCTAGGTGGACAGAAGGGAGGGGGTGGCCCAAGGAGGAAAAGTGGGCCAGGAGTAGGTGCTGAGAGTGGCGGGGTTGATGCCGAGATGGAAGAGGTCTGATTTAATGAGTAAGCTGAAGGGAGGGGATAGGGTTTTAGTCCTATCAAAGAGGGAGGAGAAATTGGGGTACCTAATGAGGTTGTAAACAGGGTTCTGGGTGTTGGTGAGGACTCTAAAAGCATAGGAGAGGCTAAGCTTTCTACATCTAAGTAGAAAGGGGGATTCGTTGGCTTTAACATGTAGGCCTAATGGTGTGCCCTAGCTTTGCTGTTTCAGAGAGGTGGCAAGCCCCTTCCTCATTACAATTTCTTCTTTTTTCCCTTTTTTTTTTCTTTTTTCCTTCTTTTTTTAATGATATGCTTTAGAGGTCAACTTTTTTAAAACCTTAATAATCTTACATCTTAATAATCTTAATACCAAAATTCCTGCTATTCTGCTGTTCTGAGAAGTACTTTTTAAGCAGGAACAGTGATTTCTTCAAATATCACTGTTCCATGGAACAGTGTTTTTCTCAAATACATAACATCAACAACCTGCACTATATTGTTTTCTGCTCATAAAGGTGTTCTAAGAGTAAAATCCCTCGTAACAAACAAATATTTTTTTAAAGTATGAAAACCTTTCTTTTCCCGCAATTACATCGCAAGCAATCATAGATGGGCAGATGAATTTGTAGTAAACAATAACATAACATTAGGTTTTGATCTCACTGTCATGACACGTTTTACAAGCTGTAAAATTGACCACAAAATACAGTGAAAATTCTTGAATCGTGGCGATCCATACATTTACATGTAAACATTACCTGATGAGTCAAATAAATTTTGCAAGAAACAAAAAATATATGCCAAATAAACAAACAAAAAAAGGTTTCAGCAGAGCTAAAATTCTGCATGTTTCGCAAAGATCGCAGCCATTTCATAGAAGAGGACTGATGAATTGTATTTCTGGGGTGGTAGAGTCATTTTGAAATTGATTACAGCCAGGCGCCAAGGTATCAGTATCCAAGATTTTCACTTAAAGCCCTAGTGAGTACGGCAAAAAAGTTACGCGATGTTAAGATTCAATGACATTGAAGGGAATTTTCTATTCTTTCCATGCACATTTTCTATAAAAATGATGATTTATATATGTTGAAATGCACTTTTCACTATTTGAAGCAAAATTCCAGCATCTACAGTAATTCAGCAATGGGGTCAATATTTTTGCCATACTGGTTGCGCAATTTTTTTTACTTAGCATCGTAAATTTAAGAAATCTTACATCCTTACTCGACTTAGAATTTTGACACGTGCACAGCAGCCTTATGACTATTCTTCATTACTTGTTTCTCTTACAGGTATATTATGAGAAAAAGGTGTATAATAAGTCCAATTTAAAGCAAGGAATATGCTTTTTGTTGAAGAAAATGTAGAGACAGTGAAATTTGACCCAAAACAGTGTTTTTTAAGAAAGTACTGTTCCATGGAACAGTGGTAATTTTTTTTTAAATTTTACCCCTGCCTTAAACGAATAAAGAACTCAGAACGATAGAATAGTAATTAGTAAGAAATTGTCCTCTTTGGCTTATGAATGATCCTTAATCATTCAGAATAGTTTCAATCTGTGAGGCAGGATTATAGCTAAAATCCCAGTTGCACCAGGGGCTTTAGCGGGCCCTTAGACCCCACCCCGCAAAGGTGCAGCGTTTTGCACGCATTAATGTGCCCCTCAACATATCTAGCACACTGCCCTTTTTTAAATCAAGCTAGGGGTCTGATGCTGGCTCATATGATGCTGGCTCACATGATTATTGCCTCAGAGAACGTTTACATAATCATCTCCCAAAAAGGAATCAATCAGAGTTATCATCATAGGCAACCATAGACAAAATTCTTCTTTCAACCAGACCGTCTCCATCGTACATTAAAGCTTAATGTGAAATGAAATCCATTTTAAAATGAAGCCTAATGTCAAATTTACATGCTTTTTACCTCAGTACTGTGTTTTAAATATCTTTCAACAAACACCAACAACACAAAGACAAGCAGTAATTAATGCCCCCATACCTCTAAATAATTGATGACTGATGCACTATAGTCAACAGCTCTTCTCATGCTTGATCTGGGTTTCTGGTTTTCATAGCTGTAGTCCCTCTGTAACATCGGTTTGTAGGGCTCCCTCTTTCTGCCGCCGCTGTACGGTGGTCTCCATGGAGCTTTGAGATATGTCGGTAGCTGAGGACTGTGGAAAAACTGTTCCTTGCGGTCTTGTGGGGCAACTGCCGAGTCCCCGTCCATCTTTGAATTGGTGAGCTTTATGGTAGTAGATCAGAGGCTCAGGAACCACTTTTAAAAAGTCTGGAGAAAAAAAAACAGACCAAAAGGTTTTGTAGTTCTGATGCTTTTTTTCATGTGCTGATTGATTTGCAAGTTTTGTATTAAGTGTCATGTCATTGCATATCATGAAATATTTGTTCCATATTCATTCATAAGCCACACACCCACATGGTATATATTCTATATTATGTCCCACATGGCCCCATATAACATTAATATTTCTGCCTATGTCCATATACAGTCACATCCTGTCACACTCCCTGACTGAGCATGCTAAATAAAAGTTTGGTCAGTTCATATACTGTAGCAACTTTATGCAAATGACCACAATAATAAATGCGGAGTTTAATAATCATGCTTGATACAACCGTTGGTACACAAATATTTTGAAGAATTTAAATCTCCAGTGCTACGAGAGAGACACTTAAAAATCTTAGTCTGAAGAATATTAGAAAATTATATCATTTTTACAGTTATTTTCTAAGGAAATATCAAATGTTTTGTATTTTTAAGGAAATTATTTTTCAATCTGCTTTAAGTGTCTCTAAAAAACTTGACATTTTGTAAGGAAATTCTAACCTTCCATGGCATAAGGATATCTGATGAAACTTTTAACTTTTTCTGAAGAACTCTGAAGAAACTTTTAACATTTTCCGAGGATTTCTCAAAAACTATGAGGCCCAACATCTCTGAGGAAATCTCATTCTCAGAAAAAAACGTGGATTGCCGGATTAACAAAATCACCAGGTTCGCATTATGCTCACCAAAAAGAAGTTGGAAAATTGTTTGAGTGCAAAGATGGACACGCAAAAGACAGGTAATTTGAAATAAAAATTGAATGCCCGAAAACGTAGCGGAGTATCGTAACTCAGTCAGAATGAAATGTTTCACATTGCTGCATAGGAATGATAAACGTTAACATCTTAATTCTTAATCTTATCATAGGCCTACAATAACTCCTTCAGGTCGTAAATCAGAAACAACAACAATCTGTAAACGTCAGCCAACAAGAAAAAAAAAATAAACAGATCAGTGGAGAAGTAAAAAGGCATAAGGCGGGGTATATGACGAATAACTAAATTAATAGCCTAAAGTTAGGGAGAAGGAAAAAAAATCGCGTGCCGGACTCATCCTAACTAATATAACAATGTCTTATTATTAACACTAGGCTAAAAACCCGTGTCAAAGAAAATGACATGCATTGCCGACTCGAGTGTCAACCTTTTCATTCTTCTATTTCGAAGTAAAATCAAAAAACTTGATAATTTCTTCCCATTTTACCTGTATCCTTAAACATAACCTAACATATAATGCTTTAATGCCATTTTTCTTAAAGAAAAATCTTCTCTCGGCCTTCTATTCCAATTTCCAGCTCCAGTTTTAATCGCCGTGAAGTGCCGTGTATTGTGGGTCGGTGTCAAGCGTTTTTGTAGGCCGAATATTTATATTATAAGTACATCCAATTCTCTCATTAATTCCATTCAAAAAATCTTTTTAACACCATAAAAAATATATTTATTATTATGTACTTTAATATACTTATTGTAATCCAAATTTCAAAATAAATTGAAAATTTATGAGTTAAATTATATTGTTGATCGAAGAAGTGCATGCTGCTGTTGTTACAACGTTGAAGTTAGTACGTTACTGCAAAACCCGTGTGATTGGTGCTGGCCCAATAATCACAAGACGTACAAACACAGTGTTTGTACGTCCTTGCTAATCACTATGCAGGTCACACCAAAGAGCTTTTGTCACACTTGAAAAGGCAGCCAGAAGGGTCATTAGTGTAATACTGCATAGGAAATATTTCAACTTTTTCCTAAATTTTGATTCTTAATTTAAAAGTTCTTGCAATCCTGATCATTAAACTCTTAGAAATTGCAAGAAAAATTTCTTAACAATCCATTTCAATCAGGTGCCATTACCAAGACTTCGCCCTATGGCCCTCAGAAAGCTCTTGCAAAATTGACATTTGAAGGGGAAAAAAGTACGTTACAACGCATAGGAATAAAGTATATTAAACAAGTCAAGATTCATCATATAATATACACACAAAAAAATAATGAAAACGCACAATGTGGAAATATAATGTTTTATTGTTCACGTTTCTGTTCATGGATATAGGTATTTGGTCACTCTTTAAAAAATATGTGTAGTCTAAAAGAAAAATGTTTGATTAACTTCCAATAATTTACTATAAGCATGTGTTAACTTTGTCCAACTGTTAAAATGAAGCTGTCCTTCCACCCCACCCCTCCCTCCTCCTTTTCCTCCCCCTCTATCTCTCAGTGTCTTAATAAATACAATATTGCACAAAGTGTTAATACATTACTAACATTTTTTTTTTTTCTCTGAAGAATGCCTTTTCTCAGAGAAAGTGTTCTTTTGAAATCTAAATAAACACTTGGAATTTCAAAGCTTATGGAAATACCGGAATGGTTCTGACCGTTTGACCATTCAATAGCCTTCTCTGGGGAAAAAAACAAAACATGATGTTCCCATTTAAATTATTCCGAGGTGCAGGAATGAAGTGTCCTTTTACACGGAAAAAACGAACCTCAAAGTCCTTGGCTACGGGCATGCATAAAAAGTATATATATTTGGACTCATAATATTCTCCCAAAAGTCTGCTGTTTAATGTTTGAGTAAAGGCTATTTGAAAACAAAATGTTACTGCAAAATTAACAGAGTAAAACGGGCAGCTTTTAATTGATGAAGAACAGTTGGAGGTCTTAAAACAATTATGATTTTACCTATGTTCGATGATGCAAGTGAGTAACCTAACTTTCCAAAATGTTATAAAATATGTATATCCGCTTTCAGGAATAGACCAATAGGCAATATAGTCAATAGTGCCAACATCAAATAAAGCCCGCTTATAACGTGTTAGAATCAGACCAGGGAGGCAAGTTGTCAGTAAATAAATACTGTACGTAATTACTAGTATGCCATACGACTGGACATTTCCATTCTAGTCAGGGGGTCCAGTACAGAAAATGTGTTACGAAAACTTCGGAGTTTTTGTTTTGTATAATTGAAGAATATTGTAATTGTGGTCTGCATGAGCTAGGCTATCAAATAAAGCGAACATATGAATTAAATCTCGGGGGTGATTAAAAATATACCAAAAAAATAAAAATTACAAATAATTATTGAGGGTTCTGGCCCCCATTGAAACTACTGGGGCTCCCTGCGCTTACACCGCCTATGCCCTAGATTGACGCAATTTGAGGTACCAAAAGCGCAGAGTTTCCAACGCCCAATGCATTTGACACCAGTTTAAGCAATTTTATGTTATCAAAATCACAAAAACAGGGTTTTAACCTTGTAGTGGACACTAGTGGTGGATAGTCAGGGAAAGAGTGGAGGGGGTTAGGGGAAATTTCCCCAGTAATTTGTATTACCGTTACTTGCCCCTCCAATGATATTGAATTTTGTGTCCCCCTCCCTCCTGAATAAT
>JAIGNY010001028.1:622500-662500 GCA_020152595.1 Chiridota heheva | reverse complement strand
TGCCAAACCTATAGGAGCGTAGCCCTTCACTTCTCGTGCTTTTGGTAGCAAATTGTATCAAATCATAGGGGCTAAGCCCCCTACGTTCTCGTGAATTTGACAGGTGAAAAATGCTTAAGTGTGCAAAAATCCACACGAAGTCTTGGTATATAGGCACCCAGGGGCGAAGACCTGTAAGCTTATAGCGTATTTTGGCGTGATTATGATAACAGGACATTGATTCAAAATCAATTAAAAAAATAATTGTGTTAGGAGACAAATATCATTGTGTCCACACCCCCCACCCCCTCCTAAAAAATGTAGCCGTATATAAAGTATTGACTACACACTGTCTGAGCTAGTCCCCCAATGTTGAAAAGAAATCGCCGCCATTGCCAGCGCCGCAACTGACTAATTATGATATTTTCCAGAACATTTTGAAAAGTATTTTGTCTTAAATAACAATATAAGTAATAACCATATTCATTTTACTAATTACTTTTTTTCAATACTAAAAATTCAAAATTGGAATTTCCCCGGGGTGTATAAACCTCCCCACCCCCTTAAGTTACTCCCTGGACCCATCTCTTGAATTTTCCCCAACCCAACTAAGCCCCCTTTAGCAGTCTAGCTTTTTTCTGATCTAAACCTAGCTGCCTTCCTTCGATATATTTAAATAATGATCTACCATTTGGGGATTTTTCCGAATCTGACTGCTAAATTTGTAACATCTCGAAGCAAAATATTCATCTTTTTATGTGAGGCCATATAATAAAGAACGCAAAATCTGCAATAACCTAAACTGTAAATTTCAGCAACTTTTCGACTATCCCTCCAATTAATGTTCCATGACTGCGCGCGCGTTGGGGTATGGGCTATACTTAAAATATATATTTTGCCTCCTCCCTCTCAACACGTGCACGCACTGAAATTCCTTATTTTTGATACGAACGGGCGTACCTCTAATATCTTCTTATGTAAATTCTTGATTTTTACTCTAATTTCCAAAGCATGGAATTTATCATGGAATAATTTTGAGATACATTCCTGTTCATACGTCACACAATTTGCTTGTCAAAAAGTCATACAGCTTGCATGCAGCCATAACACGAAAACTAGTACTAAAGGCTACGGCTCTATGGATATTTAGTCTTCTCAAAAACGGACTTTTATATGAAAATTTGGATTAAAATTTTCTTTTTATCTTCAAAAATTGTGCTAGCAGCTAGCTTATGTGAAACTGGAATATCTATTAAATCTGCTTTTTGAGTTTTTGAACGTGCTTTATAGCCAGGCTACTGTTGTAAGCCATTTTGGCCCTCCCAAACATTTCTTTTAGAAAAATTTACAGACATAGTGTGAAGGGAGTTAGACGTGGGGAGGGAAGCAGACGTGGGGAGGGGGAAGCAGACGGGGCACAAAATCATGTTCAGATGGAAAAAAATACCATAAAAAATATACAAATATGGAAAATATGGGAGTGGAGCAAGTGCGCCCCCTCAAATCCCGCCTATGAACAGAACGTTATTCGGAACCTAAATGGTAATTCGGAAATACCAGAAGTATTATCATGAATCAGAATATTGTCTTTCTCTGACCTAGATAGCTGAAAATGGTCTAGCTGGGGACTGGAATGATTTATATCAAACAGGCAGATAGTCAGTGGCATGTATATAGCTTCTTTGTGTGTGTGTGTGTGTGTGCGGGTGTGTGTGGGGGTGTGATTGTGTGTGTGTGTGTGTGTGTAGCATAGCAAGGTTTAACGTCCCAAAAGCATCCAGTGCTGAACATTATATCAAGACAGCCACCGCCTTTGATAACCAGTTGTGAACTCACTGGTTTCCTACCCACCGGGACTCTATATCTGTGTGTGTGTGGGGGTGTGTGTGTAGGGGGGGGGGGGCTTATTTTCACCTTCCTATCTTCGTCCAAAATCTTAAGGTTTTGATACGAATATTGTATTGTGATCCAATTTTGAAGATTTTTGATCGTAAAGTTTTATCATTGTTTCAAATAATGGGAATTTTTTGTCCAAAATGGAATATTTGTGTTTTAAGATTGATTTTTTCATGGAAACCGGACAATGAAGAGATTCGGTCCAAAATTAATAACGTGCCAACATTTCTGATTTCTTTGTTATGTTAGTTTATTATATATTGATCATTCATGGCATTCACAAAAATACACGCCACTGCAATTAGCCCCAACTGTGCAGTGGCGTGGTGGGTCAAGTTTCACTGAGAGGCACCGAAGTGAAGCTCCTCATTTGTATATGCGTACGTATATATGCACACGTCCACATATGAGAAACTTCGCAGTTCAAAATGCGTAAAATGGCTGGGAAGTAGTTTGTTCGTTCCAAGGACCTTCCACACAAGTCCTTGCTCTCGTAATGCGAAGTTTTTGAAGAACTAAGCTCTAGGTTAGCAGTCTAGTGTACGTGTGGGAGTGTGCCATTGTGGAAAATAGTAATACAGGGTAACTAGTGGTAACTATTTGCTAGAAAATAAACAGATAAATGAAACTTTCGCCACTCTCAAATGCTCTCTGATAGAACGAACGTGGTCGAATATGATCGATCGTACGCGTTGTGTGTGCATATGCGACGAAATAAACTCGTCTCTACTGAAATATGAATATTTATATTTATACTCTTACACTAAATACATATAAAAAATCATGTTTTCAACTTTTTATCTGCGCACCTGATTTGTCAATATATTTGCGAGACCTATTCCAAGTTGTTTACCATTCGGGAGCTTTACAAGCGCAGGCAAAGTGGAAGGCACAGTGCGGGCCCAGGCAAGCTGTAGGTACGCAAACTACGCATATATTAATATCAATGTTAAATGGGATATTTTGACCTATTTGATAATCAATTTTGCACAAAACGCTTGAATTTAGTCAATGATTTCTACGCAGAATAATATTGGGGGAGTAATCCACAGAGTTGGTTGTGATTTTAAGAGAAAATGTGTTGTTTCGCAAGTAAACAAAGCTCCAACTTGAACTTTGCACGAGTTTTTTTTTTTTTTTTAAACAAAGGCCAGTATTAGCGTTCACGCATGAAAATACGGGCTCGATTAATCAGTCATTAATCGCTGAAAAACTCTTTCGGCGATTGTAATCTAAGTATCAACTTAAAAAGATATAAGCCGTAAATCCAAATAAAACCAGAAACAGTAAAAAAAAAACTATAAAAAAAAAAAACTGCAGATATGATTTAGGTTTTCAGCCAGTAGGCCTACCTACTAATTTGAACTATAAACCCACTGAAGTTAGGACCATCCAAAATTAAAGAAAGCATCACTGAGCTGAGTAATAGTTAAATTACATAAGGCCACATCAAAGTAGATATCAAATTGATTGAATGTTCATGTGTACATACATATACATTTCATGTCTTAATCTGGTTATGCCTGTGCTTATATCAATCTAAATGTGGATTTGATATGGAATTTATCTCTGGGGTTTATATATACTTTTTGGATTAGGGTGGACTTTGTGGGTGTTTTCTCAACTAAGCAAGGGCTACTGAATTAAGCTTCTTTTTACAAGATACCTATATAGCATGACTATAAATTGTAGATATTAATACCAAGAACTAATGTACCTTTTAAAATGTTTGATATTCATGCTAGGCTACATGAAGGGAATGGCTTTGAAGGCACTATAAGAAATCACACAATGCAAAATTGATCATTTGAATGACTGCAAATACCTGCTGATGTATTCACTAAGTTCATACATTTTTTGTATTCCATATCACAACTGAAAGTACATTAAATAGGCCTTTGCTGTGGTGTAGCGGTTATCATACATGTCTACAGACCACGAGGGCCTGGGTTCAAGCCTGGGTTGGGTAGATACGCCAGTGCACCACAACTGGGTTATCAAAGGCCGTGGACATTGACTTGGTTGTCGATGTTATGTCTGTCCGTACGTCGTGCCTGTGTTCTCGTCCGGGTCGTATTAAGCGTTTCGTGATAGCATTGTTACTATCATAAGCGAATACGCAGGCGACGACCCCGTCATTGTAATTGTGTGTTCACTCGTCGTCGTCGTCGTCGGCCGACCTTCACCAACTAGGCTTGGGCCTTGGCGTAATGCATAACGACTTCGATAAGGTTAGGCAATAATTTCTTTAAAATGATTTACCCTTTCGATCTGCCATGTTCAGACGTAAAACAATGAATAATAAACACATTGGTATCGTACTGTATCGTACCGGTATCGCGAAAAGTATCTGCACTATGTGCATGGTTTGTCAATTTTTTTTTTAGCATTTGATCCATGGATGACGTCAAAATCAAGTTTGTTATATTAATGACTTATGAAATTATTGGTTTATTGAACTAAAAGTGCACAAAAAGTAACAATAAAATTAAATCTGATGTAATTTTTTTCTAAATCAACAATTTCTCTGGCATATTTAGTTTACACATTTCTTCGGCATGTTCTATTTTTGAAATGCTTGACTCTCTATTGCCCTCACTTGGAACCAATCGTGGGTGGGTGACTTAAAAAAGTATCACGATTTTGTAACATTGTAGGTATAGGAGTTTCGACTTTCGGCCTTCGGCCTATCCGGGAAGCGCTTTTTCTTTTCTTTCTGCAGTCAAGGAATGCCATTACAGATTTTTTCAGCCAATCACATACAAGAATGACGATGACGTAATTATATATGAATATTTATAAACAACCTATGACTTATCGTCTGACAAAATAATTTGGGACTTAGTAATTCCATGACCGCGAGTAAATAACATTACTTTGCCGGAAAACAATGGAAAAAACCTGACACTACAAATATTGCACAATTTAAAATGTGCTACGAAGCGAATCCTCCTTTGAATATCGAGGAAGTAGTTAACAATATCTTGGTAAGTGGTGTTCTGAGTGAAGTTCTAAGACTCGCTCCTTGTATAATGATTATGACATAATTCATAAAGTAGTCGTTAAGCGACTTTCCCTTGCATTAACACTTTCCCTTGACACGTAATGTAGGTACGGAGTTTTTGGTTAGTGTGTAAAAATCAAGGTGGGGCTTATTTGCAGGGCAGTGATAACATATACCCTAACCTAAAACCTAACCTCAACCCTAACCTTATTCGCAGTGCTGGCTTGAGATACTGTGTGGATATTCGCAGGGCTGCCCTGCGAATAATCACTTAAAAAAGTCAAAGTTGCATAGCGATAGTTCTTACGCTGTTACGTAGATCTTCAAGCTGCTGTATATGCGTGAGATAATTCACACTAGTTGTAGGTATGCCTAGACCTAGTACGACTTCATGCCCAAATAGACTTTTGTTTAAGTTGTAGGTGAGTTTTATCTTTTTTGAACATTTTTCTTTAAGCCCCAATTTTTCTTTTTGGACGGAGTGTGTAGTCGTAGTGAGTACTCGACGACGACGACGAGTGAACACACAATTACAATGACGGGGTCGTCACCTGCGTAATCGGTTATGATAGTAACAATGCTATCACGAAACGCTTAATACGACCCGGACGAGAACACAGGTACGACGTACGGACAGACATAACATCGACAACCAAGTCAATGTCCACGGCCTTTGATAACCAGTTGTGGTGCACTGGCGAGTAAGTACTCATTGCACAGTCCTATAATATAGGACTAAAGCTGTGTATGAATATTCATATTCAATTACGTCATTGTCATTCTTGTAAATGATTGGCTGAAAAAATCTGTAATGGTAATTCTTGGCTGCAGAAAAAAAAGACGCATCCGGGAATGTTGAGGTGTACGGCGACGTAACAATGCTTTTTTGACGATCTCGAATTTCAGTCAAAGGGGAAAACAAACAGTCAATTATCATTGCAGTCAACGGGAGGAAAACATATTTTTTGACATTTTTTAACAAATACTGTACAGAATGTATTTTTCTTAAGACATGTTGTGTATTAGATAATAGTTTCCAACATATATAAGTACCGTTGATTTTCGCCGACTGGCTAATGCGACACAAGTATTTGTAAAAAAAATATCTTATTGACTGTAATGATAAAGTTTCCTTTCAACTTGGCTAAACCGTACTGAACCCGTACATGGTTACGTCGAACCGACCTCCTCAATATGAAATATAGGCCGAATGACGTCACGCTTTCAGGCTTTGCTCACAAAAAAAAAAAAAAAAAAAAAAAAAAAAAGGTTGTTTACAAAAATGCCTCTGGATCACGTCATTTTGTCTTTGGCGGATTAGGTCTATTGCTTATCATATAATATGTTAGCCTAGCCTAGGGTAAAAAAAGGAAATAAAATCGCTATACCGGGCCAAAGCGCTACCAGCCTGCTGCTAACTTCAAACACGTCATATCAAATCAACAGCTGTTGCAAGTAGGATGTCGTCGATTTAATTAAGCTCATAAAATGACTTAAATCTCAAACCATCCACTAACATATTTGTATTTCTTTGAAGTTATTGAACACTCGAGTGTCTTTCAAAACTTTCTTTTGAATAATTTTTATACGAACTCATTATATTAAGGTTAAATTATTCGGCCAAAATGTCGCTACGTATCGCAGTTGTTTGCTCGAGTAACCAAAATAGAAGTATGGAAGCTCATGCAATATTGAGGTTGGTTGAAAACGTTAAACTTTGAAGTGAAATTAGACGAAGTGTCAAGTATCATTCTAGGATTTTTTGTCTGTTTGTAAAGTAAACTTGGGCCTAATCTGATGTGAGATAATCGCTCCCCTAAAACGATTTTTGGATAGCGTATATAACTTTATGAGGGGTTCCACGAATACTGCGGCCATTTTTGTTAAATTTTCATTTTTATTCTAAAGTAAAGTCTTGCATCCCTAACCATTTAAGAAAAAAAAAAATCGTTAACAATTCATTCCCTGCAAAAAGTGTCGAAAAATTACCTCGGGTGCAAAATCAGGGAAAATATGAAGACTGAAGCTTATCGAAACCTCCGTAGTCTAACGTGGCCAAGCCTCGGGTTTGGCAATATTCTTACGTTAGCGCCCCTGATTCGATACCCGGTCTGTCTCCAACCAACTGACCAGTGCTCCACAATTGGTTTCTGAAACGGCTTTGGGCATCTTGATGTTGATATTCCAACTAGAAAGTTTGTCGGGACTTTTGGACTTTAACCAAACGAAACAGCTAGGCTAACTCCATGTTGGTTTGTTTGCAGTAAGCCTAGGCCCTACTATTTTAAATTGATTGAGATAGGCCTAGGCCTTAAACGTTAGGCCTAATTAACATAACATAACAAGATAATGGGCTAAGAAGGGTTAGTCACCCCATGAAAAGCCCAAACCAACACCACCACCAAAAAAAAAATCAGCCCAGAATTAGTAAAGAACTTATCATTGTTGACTGTCAAATTGTGAATAGAATTCAAACCATTCCACTCATTAAGAACTTTGTGAAAAGCTAAAACGCAGAATATCTGTCCATAAGAACTTTGGTCAACTTCAAACTTACCACGCATCACATGAGGATTAGCTTAAACATGCAAAAAATCAAATGAAGTTAAAACATCACTACTTTAAAAACCTGAATCATATAACCACTTACTCTTCTCAACTCAAGCGTGGTCAAACCAAGAATTTGCAACCTAGATTCATAAGAGAGATTCTTTACTTCGGGAATAAGTCTGTGCTGAACCTGCTCCAAAATAAACTTATCCTTTTCATGAAAGGGACTCCAAGCCTGAATAGCATACTCAAATTAACTAATTAATAAGTCTTTATATTGTTTGGTAAGTTATTTTGACCCCAAATTTCAGATTTGTTTGTGATCAGATGTAAATAGTGTGATTTAACTTGATTTTGGTAATAAAAAGGACTGAAATGGAATTTCCTGTCTGAAATCAGAAAGTCTCAAAAAGTGTCTCAAATTGCTATTTTAAAGAGTTTCATGATTAAAGTTAGGGATGGAAAAGTTTTAGAATAAAGATAACAAAATTTGAGTTTTGCTATGCAGCCTAATGTACTTGTCAGTTGTATAAGTCACCCCTACTATCCCCAGCAATATCAGTCAAAGGTGAGTCACTAACATAGGCAATAGTGACAAACATGCATGTCATTGTACCAAATTGTCAGTCACCAGACTGACTTTGGGGTGAGTCAATTTACTTTAGACCCATTGACTGCAGAGGTGACTGATTTGGGGTTAGTCATTTTACAAAAAAATGTCAGTCACCTAAGTGACTAAGGGGTGCGTCAATGTACATGTTTTGTCAACCCACTTTGGTGCAATGACTCTTGTCCGGGGTGAGTTACACAATTGACAAGTGCCCAACACTTTGTAACACTAATAATCCCTATGGTTGCCATTTCAAACTGAATGCACAACTACTTTATAATCTGCTTTCAGTCGAGTACAGTGCATGAGCACAGCTCCTCATATTAGTTATGAAGCCGTGTTGATAATATCAACCATGATTTTGTGAAATTTGCCATGCAAAAGATGGCTGCACGGCTAGCTAGATGAAACCTTGTGTGGGACAGAAATGTATTTTGATAATTTTTCAAGGGGGTATGAGTTAGGTGTTGCTTTCATTCATATTGAAAGAAAAGTAAATTCTAATTTCTCAATGCTGCATTTTCTAATCACAAAAAGAAATTTCTCAGCATATATGAAAATGAAAGTGTTGTTATTATAATGCACCTGTCAATTGTGTGACTCACTCCTACACCCCCGGACAAGGTGAGTTGTCCCCCCCCTCCCCTTCTTCCTCTCTCTCCTGCTTGCCTGTTAAAACTAGTCAGATAACATCCGACTAGTATAGACCTTTTCATATCAGAATCAGTAATTTCCGGAAATCTAATTTAAATAATGTCTAATGGCTGAAATTCACATGTCCATAATGTACCAATGGTATGCTGGAGGAATCTGCTTCTGCACAATTTAGTAGTGTATGGGGTCAAGCCTGTTAAAAATACGATTTTACACACTAATCAACACTATATGCATACATAAATAAAAACTTCACTGAACTATTCAGAGACTTGAATTGTAGCATAATTTAATTAGGAAATTCCGTACCAAACAGAAAACTTTCTATAAACTGTATCCTCTACATTCACACAAGTTTTCGATATACAAAATTAGTCGTCTCATTCACAGATAGCAAGAGATTTGCTGAGGAAAGTACTCGATACTGCTTTCATATTTTGTGCCGTGAGTTCAATGGCACAATTTCATACCATAAGGCCCTCAGCACTGAACACCAACATTTTAAATTTAGAAAGATTTGTGCCAATATATGTCCTATTGTTGTGTTAAATTGTGCACAAATGCTTTTGATGTTTCATGAATGCCGAGGAAATGTGAACCTCAAAGTTTATACAACGTTCCATTTACAAAATCACCATTTTTTACATACACACTAACGTTAGGCCTACAACTAAGCAGCTCTATGCATTGAACGTAGGGCCTACTGTGTCATAAACATACGTGAGGCCAAATTGTAACTTCATTCTTACCTGGTAGTGATTATTGTCTATTCCTAAAGTGTGACAGTCTGAAGAGAAGACCGTTCAGATACTCTTGGAATATGTAAAACATTCCCATCACAAAAAATTATCCAGGCAGAGCAGTTGGAATATACAATACAAAGCTTATACATTTTACATAACGTTTATGTACGTGTAATGCACTGACTTATTGTATACTGTGTACATATGTGCGTACAAACTTATGATGGTTATTCGTGCACGTAGAGTATTGTTGTTTACAATTTTCCCTGCAGCTGATTGGTTGGTTAGTAAAAAGAAATATCCTCCAGCATTTGATGTTCGGCTAAACTTGGTTTGAAAAAATCTTTACACTATAGCCACTATATGGCTACTATACACAGTCAGAAAACACTATATACTTTATAACATTGAAACTGCTGCATTGGCTATCATAGAAGCATAGCTGAATTTCAACTACACCCTAGAATAATATCTAGACTTTTTCGCGATGATCTCAGGTCAAATTTTGACATTGCCTTTTATCATCATGGAACACTTTTACGTAATACTAAATAAATAAATATATATATATATATATATATATATATATTCATTCAATGATACTATATTGAGCTGTTCACTTACGTTTTGGGCATAGGTTAAATGAGGAAAACTGAAAAGTTGTGTTTTGTGCGAGAGCCTTTGCTACTGATTTATTTTTCGAACAGCGCCTTGGCTGGATGTATCTAATAAGTTGAAAAGTTGTCGAACAATAGAGGGTTGGTGAAGTCAAATCGAACACTGCATGCATTTGCTGACAATTATTTCTAAAATAGCAGTGCCAGCGCACTCAGGTGATATGCGCACTAATTGTGTACGCGTTTCCAAAAGTGGGAGATTTGCTAAGTAATCAAAATGTCTTTATCGTAATTTAGATGTTTTTTACGTACAAAATTTTCATCATTTCATTTGTAACAGTTGAAAGATACTTTACAGTTTTAAGATGCTAATGAAATCAGAATAATAGCTGATAAGTACTTTTGTCAGTTTTGAGAAGGGTTTTTATTTCATGATTATGTTATTGTTGTCTGAGTGGTTTTTAACATTATGAGTGTATTATGGTTGTCTCACTCTGTATGCAAGTATTGCCTTGCAAGTAGTGCCTACTGAGTGAGGTGTTTAATCTCACTAGTTGGAAACATGCATAAACTGGATTGTAATACATGCTTATAATACTTCTTATGCACCTATCAATTCAATGTCCCACCCTCTATGCCTTAGACAAGGTGTGTCATTTAACGACCAGGTGTGTCATTTCACGCCAAGGTGTGTCATTCCACGTCAAGGTGTGTCATTCCAAGACCTGCATCATGCAAGTGGTGGATTTTGATGCACCCCTTGGTCACAAATAACTAACATCTTGTCTGAAAATGACTACCTGCATCACAAAAGTGACATGCATTTCAGTGAATTGACACACACCACAGTCATGAAAGTGACGGACTGATTGATGCGACAAAAAAGTATTAAAAAAAGTAAAATTAGTTTGGGCAGAGACACATTTTATGCACTTGTCAATCACCTCTGTACAAAGTCAATGGGTTTGAAGTTAATTGACCCACCCCAGAGTCACTCTGGTGACTGACAATTTGATACAATGACGCACATGTATGTAAGTCACTATTTTATATGTCAATGACTCACCTTTGACTGACATTGTTGGTGGTAGTAGGGATGAGTCATACAAGTGCATTATGTCAAAATCTTTACAAAAGCATTTCAATCTATAAGAGTATTATCATTGGCCTTCACAGATTGTACATTTAATCACATGCAACAGATTTAGCCAGTGACCCACATTGACCCACCCCTGTATCATTGAAATGACCGACATTGGTAAAATGACTCACCCTCAGTCACATTTATGACTGACGTCTAAAGTGAAATGACACACATGTGAGTCACATTTTATTTTGCAATGACTTACCTTTGACTCACCTTGCCGGGGGTATAGGAGATGGTACATTCAATTGATACATGTAGTGCATTAGTAAAATGAGCTCTCTGGTGTGAAGGTTCAAAAATTTACTAAGAAAGCTACAAAATTAACTAGAAAACTAAACGTTGCATTTTCAAGGTCAAGTTTTTTCTTTGCTGTCAGTTGCTCGTGTCGCGTGACTTTGTTCTCTTCTCCACTCTCTTCCAGACAACCAGTCAAATCTTGGTAGACAAGCTCTTACTTACAGGCTTAATTGTAATCATGAAGTCAAAAGCTTGGCAATCACAGCATGGCAGGCAAAATAATTTGTGGATAATTGTTCATATGTTATATTTGTTGCTGAAAGGATGTGTTCAGTGGTCAAGCATGTCTTTTATGATAGAGGCAAGCAGGGCAAGTGAAAAAATACCTGAAATATCTTGTTCTATTTAGGGAAATATTACTGAATCAGCATTCTACAAATCATATGTGCTATTGCCCGATACAATTAAAAATCTCAACCGGGAAACCTGGTTTTCAGCAAAATTGGCATTACATTTACGCAAAAAAAAATTGACAGGCAGTTTCCACTGGCAATCTTATTTACATTCAGGACAATCAGAAATTGAGATATTCCTGCCCGGCGGGCAACGAGATACTCCTGCCCGGCGGGCAACGAGATACTCCTGCCCGGCGGGCAACGAGATACTCCTGCCCGGCGGGCAACGAGATACTCCTGCCCGGCGGGCAACGAGATACTCCTGCCCGGCGGCAACGATATACTCCTGCCCGGGCGGGCAACGATACTCCTGCCCGGCGGGCAACGATACTCCTGCCCGGGCGGCAACGATACTCCTGCCCGGCGGGCAACGAGATACTCCTGCCCGGCGGGCAACGATACTCCTGCCCGGGCGGGCAACGATACTCCTGCCCGGGCGGGCAACGAGATACTCCTGCCCGGCGGGCAACGAGATACCCTGCCCGGGCGGGCAACGATACTCCTGCCCGGCGGGCAACGATATACTCCTGCCCGGCGGGCAACGATACTCCTGCCCGGCGGGCAACGAGATACTCCTGCCCGGCGGGCAAAGAGATACTCCTGCCCGGCGGCAATGATACTCCTGCCCGGCGGGCAATGATACCTCCTGCCCGGCGGGCAATGAGATACTCCCTGCCCGGCGGGCAATGGATACTCCTGCCCGGGCGGGCAATGGATACTCCTGCCCGGGGGCAATGGGATACTCCTGCCCGGGCGGGCAATGGATACCCTCCCGGCGGGCAATGGGATACTCCTGCCCGGGCGGGCAATGGATACCTGCCCGGCGGGCAATGAGATACTCCTGCCCGACGGGCAATTTGATACTCCGTCCCGGCGGGTACTGAGATACTCCTGCCCGGCGGGCAATGAGATACTCCTGCCCGACGGGCAATGAGATACTCCTGCCCGGACGGGCAATGAGATACTCCGTCCCGGCGGGCAATGAGATACTCCGTCCTGGTGGGTACTGAGATACTCCTGCCCGGCGGGCACTGAGACAATCCTGCCCGACGTGCACTGAGATACTCCTGCCCGGCGTGCACTGAGATACTACCTGCCCGGCGTGCACTGAGATACTACTTTCCGACAGGCAATGAGATATTACTGCCCGGCGTTAATTTTTGGTTGGCACTAAATCTGTGATTTATAGGTTCTGTGATCTATAGGTTCTATAAAGCAATGTTGAGTAGTTTTACAGAAATATTGTTCATTCTCCATGCAAATAAAAATGTTGGAAGATACTTAGCGAATTCATGGGTACAATTTATTTTAAACATTGATTTTTTGTTTGTTTTTCAGCAAAAAGGGCTTTAATGTAAAGTCATTTGGAACTGGTGCAAATGTCAAGTTACCAGGCTCTGCTCCAGACAAACCGAACATTTACGAATTTAATAGTGTGACTTACGAGCAGATGTATCAAGACTTATCTCGGAAGGACAAACTCTTGTATCCTGATTCATTGGAAATGAAGAATTCATTTTATTTTTCACCTTTTTTTTTTCTTCTTATGAATCAAAATCATCATTTTTTTTCAGATATTTATTTATGTCTGATTTCTCTTCCAACAAAATGCTTGATTGATGTGAAACAAAAGCATGTCACAACCTGTGACATGAATTTCTAGTTTGAGTGAAGTCACAAACGTTTCTGAGATGTGAAGCTTGAAATGTGGCCATTGAAAGAGGGCAAAGGATTTGTTGCAATTTACAAAATTAGTTTGGGTCAGGGTGTCAGTATTTAGATAATGGATACACTTTTTGATGTGTATAATTGTAGGTTTTTTAACTCTGTTATACAGATAGTGATTAACTTTGAAGTTAATATGGCAGGATTTTCCAGCTGCAGAAAAAAGAAAATATTTTTTTTAACAAAATATTTTTGAAACACTGGCATTCTAAAAATGATGGCAGGAAAACTCATCTGAATAGATCTGCAGTAAACATACCAACATGAAATTTTTTTAAATGTGTAACCGATTTGCCTTTTTGCACTTGTCACATTAAGGACATTTTGTTTTGAATCAAGCAAGCATTTGTTGAAATGGGTGTTAACACATACAACAAATTAAGAATATCAACAATTCTTGTATCCTAGCCTCTAGTGATATTGAATGTGGCCTTATGGACTGACTAGGTTGGTAAGTACTGTATTTGGTGTGATATTGCCCTGTAGAATTTAGAAACCATCTTAATAGGTGTCTGAGTGCAACCTATAAAATAGCTTTCACAGGGTGGGTTGGTATGTATCATAGGGTGGAATGGCATATGTGTTGTGGGCGTCACCTGCATTTCAATTGTGAGGGCATGTGACTCATTTGGGGTAATGATCTAGATTTTTCAGGTGTGATTGCATGCAGGGTGTGGGATGGCATGTGAGACAAAGAGTGGCATGTGGGATGATGCTGAACAAAAAGCATTAGGCCTGGTTGACTGAGAAAATATTGAAGACAATAAAAAACACCAATGAAGACCAATTAATGATGGTATTATATATGTGTGTATATATATATATATATATATATATATATGTATATATATATATATATATATATATATATATATATATATATATATATATATATATATATATATATATATATATATATATATATATATATATATATATATATATATATATATATATATATATATATATATATATATATATATATATATATATACACATACATACATACATACATACATATATATATATGCCTTCATAATTGAATAAAGGATGTACAATGACAAAGGGGGAAAAAATAGTAATGTTATTATGATTTCTTGGAGTAACTACAAATCTTCATTTTGCAATACAATCTTTTTTATTCCTGTCTGAGCATCTCTTATCGGGAAAGCACAACTGACTTGAATGGAAAAAAATCTGAATGAAAAAAAATACTATTCTCTAGTTATTTTTAATGCAAAAGAAAAGTGCTATATTGCAGGCATTGAAACTTGTATTATTTTGTACTTGCCCATTCAAGCAGCATTATTTCAGATCTCAATTTTTAAAACACTTGGTATTTTGTGGATTTTGGTTTATACTGGGGTTTTTAATTGCCCAGTGGGTGTGTTGTAGGGAGGAGTTGATTGGCTGCTCAAATTTGTCCCAAACTGGCAATTTATTGAGCCATTTTTACAATATTGTTTAGAAGATGTAAAAGGTTTTCTGGCCTGTTTTTGTCTTGTTTTGGATCAATAAGTTGAGATGCAAAAGTGTCTTTAGACTTGGGACAAGTCAGTATCTAGCAAGGCAGTTCAGTAGGTTCACCTCTTCTGGAGAAAATTATTTTCCCCCAAGAGGGGAAAACCTATGTAAATTATGTAACTTCCGAACTTCCATTACAAGTGCTTTGACCTACAGTTTTTAATGAGCTTATATGCGGACATTGTATGTGCGAAGTGACCAGGATGCCTTGTGTGCATACCTGTTTGTGCAATGGACATTCTCTTTCTTGTTTGGTACTGGATGGTGTCTGCATTACTTTGATAATCGGAAGCGAAAACAGGACAGAATTTGTAAGTTTATAATTAAAAACGGCGGGGTGGATGTCCATTTGGGAACCGGATAATTTGTAGATTAATAAGTATAGATTTTGAAAATGAAATTGACCTACTTAGTTATAAAATTTATAGAACCCATACAAGTTCTGTGCCATAGCGTTACGCTGTTTCGTTAGAGGCATCATGGGTAACCTTCAAAATGGCGTCTGAGATATTCCCCTCTTCGGGGGAAAATAATTTTCCCCTCTTTGGGGGAAAATAATTTTCCCCTCTTTGGGGGAAAATAATTTTCCCCTCTTTGGGGGAAAATGATTTTCTCTATAAGAGGAGAATCACCTGAACTGTAAGGTAAGTCACAGTATTTCTCTATTTTTATCTGCCATTTTCACATTTTTCAGAACTTGAAACTGTTAACAAGGTGAGTGCAAAATTTGTTTTTGGTATGCACTTTATAACTTGTTTGCTTTGCAAAAATCACTTTAGAAATTGGAAAAGTCTCTAGATCGGCAATTGCTCTAGATGGTAACAAGACAAGTTTCTAATGGATACATTTTTGAAGAGCAGAGCAAAGAAGTTTGATTAGAATGAATCCCTTACTTGAAGATGCCAGTGTTTCTATAAAAGAAGGAGACTTCTCATTTGGATGCTCACATCACAATGTTATGCAGCTTAGATTATTGGGGGGGGGGGTGAATATGTAGTGCCCTCCCCAATGTTTACCCTCCCCACCCCACATGATTTGTAGTCAGTTGATATAATTGGCTTAATGGTCATTTTGAATATTTCACACAAATTTGATTGGGATTAATGCAGTCGGAACAATCAGAAATGGGGTAATTGGGAAGGGGGGTATGTAATCCCCCTCACCATGTATTATCTAAACCCTAAAGTATATTTTAATCCTTTCTTGGGACAAAGTGTGTGTCAAAATACTCTAAACAAAATGTAAAGATAACTTTATGCCCAATTCTGTTGAATCAAGTTTCCTTGGGTGTATCAATTTTCCCCATCAAAACAAAAGAATGAAAATCAGCTCCCTTGGATGATCAGTAGGTAGCTTTTTTTAACCAGTTTTGGCCGAGAGAATTTTACAGAGATTACGTTCCCCTTTGCTTTGTTAAATCACTGTGCATCAGTGCTTTTTTGGTTCCGATGCGATAGCATCAGGAACCTATGCAGTCATGATGGCGTGTGTGTGTATGTATGTGTGTGTGTGTGTAGAATGTATGTTTGTGACCGCCAGCTCATAAACACGATATCTCAAGAACGTTACACTGGTTCATGTTATATGTGGTACACATGTATCTCATGGTCTGTAGATGTTAGCTGATGATGTTAGCTGGTGTGTACCTGTTCATGATGTAAAAATGTTGAATTTCATTAATATGCATAGTGGGCGGGGCTTAATATGATTTTGCTGAAAAGAGCTTGTAAACAGTATCTCAAGAATGGTAAACTGGATTCATGTCATACTTGGTACACAGCCCATGGTCTGTAGATGTGCCCGATTGTTTTTGGTGGTGATATCGTGCACATTAATGAATAGGCGGGCTTCATGTAAAAATCTTAAAATATTTTTATTTTAACAACCACATGTCTGTTTTGTTCCTATTTGGGATAATTATGATGTTAGCTGGTGTGTACATGTTCATGATATAAAAACATTGAATTTCATAAATGTGCGTAGTGGGCACATGTTTTTGTTGAAAAGTGCTTGTAAACACAGTATCTCAAGAACTATACATGGAATTTAGTTCATATGTGGTACACAGCTAGCAGATGGTCTGTAGATATACTGTATTGTTTATGATGGTGATATCATGCATATTAATGAGTAGGTCGGGCTTCATGTAAAAATCTTGAAATGTATATATTTTAACAAACGCATGTCAGTTTTGTTTCATATTTGGGATAATTATGATGTTAGCTGGTGTGTACTGTACATGTTCATAATGTAAAAACTTTGAATTTCATTAATATGCATAGTGGGATGGGCTTAATATGATTTTGCTGAAAAGAGCTAGTAAACACAGTATCTCAAAAACTGTAAACAGTATTCATGCCATATGTGGTACACAGATAGGCCATGATTTGTGGATGTGCCCTATTGTTTTTGGTGGTGATATGCATATTAACAAGTGGGCAGGGCTTAAAGTGAAAATTTTGACATTTATATGTTTGTTAACCACGTGTTTGTTAACCACGTGTTTGTTAACCACGTGTTTGTTTTAGTTCATATTTGGTACAACCATGATGTTAACTGGTGTGTACATGTTCATGATGTGAAATCGTTGAATTTCATTAATATGATAAATGAGCAATTGTGTGTCAGTTTTGCATCATATTTGGCATGATAATTTTGTTGGTTATTGTGTACATGCCTAAGTTATCAGCAGATGTTATTAATATGCCTAGTGGGCGTGGCATAATGTGAAAGTGCTGAATAATGTAAACACCATTTGATATCTCATGAATGATTTATCAGATTTATGCTATATCAGGTACACAGATGGGTCATGGTCTGTACATATGATCTAATATGGTAGTGATGTCTTGAATTAATGACTAGGTGGGGCTTACTGACAAATTCCTGAAATGAGCAAGCGTTTCAATTCTTAAAATGAGCAACCGTTTTGCGTCATACTTGCTATGATAATGTTATTAATTATTGTGCAATGCTAAAGTTGTCAACATTATTATTGATCTGCATGGTGAGTGTGGCTTATGAATAGATATCCTGGAACAAATATTCATGATATGCAATGACATGACATGACAGTTAATACTAATTTTGCAAATCAATCAGCATATGAAAAAACGGGAGGGGGGGCCACTTGTGTTAAAAAAAAAAAAGGCCCTGTGTGTGTGTAAAATTCCAAATGATGAGAAGCATCCTTCTATTTATAGATACTGGGCCACAGTACAGGGTTGATTTCACATTTTGACTTGATTCACCTATATTCTGTACATGAAAGTAGTAGAGGTAGAAATGTAAAGATGAAAGAAATAAATAAACTGAGATCAAAGCAGGAGACCTGCTGATGTGTTGTATCTTGTAACTATGTGAACTATTGGCTTATTTTATGAAACGGTAGCTGATAGTGAATCATTTAGCTTTTGGGGAGGAAAGGGAGAGTTGCAATGATTATTTCTTGATCCGGATCAGTGTATGGGAACTCAATTTCAGTAATTAGCTTATTTTGTTAATCACTAACTCTGATGTTTAAATACTACAGTAAACATCTAGGCTCCGACCCTCACATTTTCTGTGTTAAAACTGTTTTAGCTCAACAATTCCACAGGTGTGATTTGTTGTTTTTATTTCTAAAGGTAAAAATAAAAATAATTGTTTGTATGTCATGAGTTGATGTCAGCAGAATTTATTATATTTTAAAAGTGCTTGAAAAGTACTCATGAAGCCTAATTCCTGTACACCCTTACCTTTGTTAAACAAGTTTCCTAATTATAACATCTGTTGTTCAAATGTATGCTTGCATGCAAAAATTTCCCTTGATTATGTGCATGGCGTATCACTTTTAGACAAACGCATCAGGCAATTTTAACTTCTATATACAAACTTACCTTTTGCAGGCCTCCCACAAAGAGCATAAAAAAAAAAAAAGAGTAGCCAAATCCATGTCCAAAATGGTCATACATGCCCTAAAGATCCATGTAGGTACATGTATATTATTATTAATGACATTAATCATTGGAGGGTTTGAATCATTCCCAAACTGGAATCATTTGATTTGAAAAGATGAATAAACTATTTAAAGTTTTTTTTTTTTTTTTTTTTTTTTTTTTGGGGGGTGATGCTGTAAATATAATCCCCAGACCTACCTTTACCTTAGATTTTTGTGAGACCCATTCCTTGCATTGACTGTCAAGTAGATCAAGTCTCATTTCATGCTTGGAGATCAACTGGACCATTCCATGGATTGACCACCAATTTGCAGCAGTGCCCCCACCAACCTAAAGTTTGGAATCCTCATTGGTGAACGGAACTTACTCCTGGATCGTTACGAGGATTTTGATGTTGTCGAGGCTCCATTGTATACGTTCCATCGTGACGTCAGGCAATATTACATACAGTAAGATATGTTCTTTTATTTAACAAAAATTTGTTTGGTGTTTTGAATGTACAGCAGTCCAGTTTGCTAAGCACAGTTCAGCACTGCACTGGCCAAGAATCCTCTTCGAATACAAATTAACATCAGCAGCGGCGCGGGGGAACATTTTCAAATGTGTGTGGGGGCGGGGGGGGGGAGACGGGAGGGCACTCAAGTACTTTTTGTCAACATTTTCGGCTGAAAAGTGGTTTGGATTTGACCGAGAAAAAGAAGGGGAGTTCCTGAATTTACGAAAAGTGAGATGACCTCGCTTCCGGCGCGACGGAGGATGGACTGTCAAAGTAAATTATTTATAGGACACTGTATTCGATATATTTAAATTGCAGTTTCCAATATACCGACATCTGTATAAGGATTCATAAAGGCCCAACTGAACATGTTAACACTGGGAGCCAGGGAAGGGAAAATGAAAAGGTTAGTAGTTCATGAGAAAACAATCGCGCTAGAAATAAGATAACACGTTTCACGTGTTGAAAATATCCTCATAATTAATTGGATGCAGGGTTCTTATATCATGATCAGTAATGGTATTGGATTGGGGACCCGAATGGGGAGGAAGGGGCATGGAAGGTTTCCCCGTTTTCAGTAATGGTATTGAGGTAGGCGGACGGGAGGCAAGCGCGTATCCAGAGGGGGGGCCTAGGCCCCCCCCCCTTCGCAAAAAAAAGGTTTCGCTCAAAATATTGTCACTTTTTCCCATTTTGGGGGGCAGTTCCTGCAAGTCTAGGGGGCGTTTTTCAAAAATGTCCTCCATATACGTTACACGCCAACCCATAGTGGTGCGTACGTGGCGCAGTTACAATAGGGCAAACTTCACCAAGGGCTGATGGTCAGGCCCCGTTAAACAAATCCTGGCTACGCGCCTGATCGTCGGGAGGCATGCAGGGTTCCTGTTTCAGAAATGGAATTTGGGTAGTGGGACGGGGAGGCATGCAGGGTTTCCGTTTCAGAAATGGAATTTGGGCTGGGGGACGGGGATGCAAGATTCAGTAATGGAATTAAGGTAGGGGTGGGGATGCACACATGGTTCCCGTTTCAATAATTTTATTGAGGTTGGGGACAGGGAGGCATGCAGGTTCCCGTTTCCAAATGGTATTTAGGGAGGGGAATAGGCATGCAGAGTTCTTGATACAGTAATGGGATTGAGGCAGAGGTAGGCATGCAGGATTTCCATTCAGTTATGGGATTTAGGTAGGCATTCAGGATTTTCATTTAGTATGGGACAGGTAGGCATTATGGATTTCCATTCAGTAATGGGATTTAGATAGGCATGCAGGAGTTTCATTCAGTAATGGGATTTAGGTAGGGGTAGACATGCAGGTTCCCGTTTCAGTCATTTTATTGAGGTAGGGAGGCTTAAGGTTTCCGTTTCAATAAAGGTATTGAGGTAAGAGGATAAGGAGGCATACAGGGTTCCCATTTCAGTATAAATGGGGTGGAGTTAGTCCTGCAGGGTTCCCGTTTCAGTAATGGGATTGAGGGTGGGGAAATAGGCATGCAGACTTCTCGTTTCAGTAACGGGATTGATGCAGGGGTATGCATGCAAGATCCCCATATGGGATTGAGGTAGGCATGCAGGATTTCCATTCAATAATGAGCTTGAGGTAGACATGCAGGATTCCCATTCAGTGATGGGATTGAGGTAGTTGGTAGGCATGTAGTGTTCCCGTTTTAGTAATTGGATTGAGGTAGGGTGCGAGGAGGCGTGCAGAGTTCCTGTTTCAGTCATGTGGGTTTGGAGGTAGGCATGCAGGGTCCCTGTTTCAGCCATGTGGATTGAGATAGTGGGCTTGGGGGTTGGCATGCATAGTTTCAGGAATGGGATTGTGGTAGGGTGCGAGAAGGCGTGCAGGGTTCCTGTTTCAGTAATGGGATGGGAGACGTAGAGTTTCAGTGGTGTGGTTGGGGTGTAAGTATTCAAGAGTTCCCGTTTCAGTAATTGGATTGAGGAAGGGAAAATAGGCATTTAGAGTTCTCGTTTCAGTAATGGGATTGAGGCAGGGCTAGGCATGGAGTATTCCCATTTAGTAATGAGATTGAGGTAGGCGTGCAGGAATTTCATTCATTAATGGGATTGAGGTAGGGGTTAGACATGCAGGATTCCAGTTTCAATTATAAGATTGGGGTAGGGAAGGTGGTAGGCATGCAGGTTTCCGTTTCAGTAAAGGAATTTAGGTAGGGGTCGGGGAGGCATACAGGGCTCCCGTTTCCGTAATGGTATTGAGGTAGGGGGACAGGGAGGCATACAGGCTTCCCATTTCAGTATGATTGTGGCGGGGTAGGCTTGCAGGGTTTCAGTAATGTAGTTGGGTGTAGACATGCAAGGTTCCCGTTTCGGTAATGGCATTGAGGGAAGGGAAATGGGCATGCAGAGTTTTTGTTACAGTAATGGGGTCGAGACAGGTAGGCATGCAGGATTTCCATTTAGTAATGGGATTGAGGTAGGTATGCAGGATTTCCATTCAGTAATGAGATTAAGGTAGGCATGCAGGATTTCCATTCAGTAATGGGATTGTGTTAGGCATGTAGTGTTCCCGTTTTAGTAATGGGACTGAAGTAGGGTGCGGGGAGGTGTGCAGAGTTTCTTTTTCAGTTGTGGGATTGGGGTAAGGGCGGGGAGACGTACAGGGTTCCTGTTTCAGTCATGTGGGATTGGAGGTAGGCATGCAGAGTTCCCGTTTCAGGAATGGGACTGAGGTAGGGAGACGGGAAAGCATGCAAGGTTCCTGTTTCAGTCTTGTGGATTAAGGTAGTGGGATTGGGGGTCGGCATGCAGGGTTTCCGTTTCAGGTAGGGGAATGGGGAGGCGTGCATGGTTCCCGTTTCAGTCATTGGGGGTTGGCATGCAGGGTTTCCGTTTCAGGAATGGGATTGAGGTAGGTGGACGGGGAAGCATGCAGGGCTCCTGTTTCATCATGTGGATTAAGATAGTGGGATTGGAGGTAGGAATGCAGGGTTCCTGTTTTAGTCATGAGGTAGTGGGATTGGGGTAGGAATGCAGAGTTCCCGTTTAAGTCGTGTGGATCGAGGTAGTGTGATTGGGGTAGACTAGGCCCTCAGGATTTCCGTTTCAGTAAGGGGACGGGGAAGCATGCAGGGTTCCCGTCTCAGTCATGGGGATTGTGGGATGGGGGTAGGCAAGCAGGGTTCCCTTTTCAGTGGTGGGATTGGAGGTAGTCATACACGGTTCATGTTTCAGTAGTATGATGGTAGTGGTGGTAATAACATGCAGGGTTTCAGTAATGACATTGGGGGACGGAAGGTGGTAGACATGCAGGTTGAGGTTCCCGATTCAGTAATGAGATTGAGGCAGGGGATAGAGTTCCTGTTTAGTGGTGGGATTGAGGGTAGGTATGCGAGATTCCCGTTTCAGTAGTAGGATTGAGGTAGGGGTGGTATAGACATGCAAGGTTCCAGTTTCGGTAATGGGATTGAGGTAGCGAACGTGGTAGGCATGCAGGTTCTCATTTCAGTAATGAAAATGAGGCAGCATGGTTCCCATTTCATTTGTGGCATTGGGGGAGGGATAACCCTGCAGGGAATTTTGGTCTGAAAGTGAAAGACACTGTTTGTGTCTAAAAGAGGGTTCTTTGTGCAGATGCATAGGTCTAAAAGACGCATGAGTCTAAAATATGCATAGTTTTGGGCGAGTGGGAACAGGGGAGTGGTGCGACTCTGAGCGTCAGGAGTGGTGCGACTCTGAGCGTGAGAGGTGGTGCGACTCTGAGCGTGAGGGGTGGTGCGACTCTGAGCGTGAGGGGTGGTGCGACTCTGAGCGTGAGGGGTGGCGTGACTCTGAGCGTGAGGGGGCGTGACTCTGAGCGTGACTCTGAGCGTGAGGGGTGGTGCGACTCTGAGCGTGAGGGGTGGTGCGACTCTGAGCGTGAGGGTGGTGCGACTCTGAGCGTGAGGGGTGGTGCGACTCTGAGCGTGAGGGGTGGTGCGACTCTGAGCGTGAGGGGTGGTGCGACTCTGAGCGTGAGGGGTGGTGCGACTCTGAGCGGAGCGTGAGGGGTGGTGCGACTCTGAGCGTGAGGGGTGGTGCGACTCTGAGCGTGAGGGGTGGTGCGACTCTGAGCGTGAGGGGTGGTGCGACTCTGACTGAGGGGTGGTGCGAGCGTGAGGGGTGGTGCGACTCTGAGCGTGAGGGGTGGTGCGACTCTGAGCGTGAGGGGTGGTGCGACTGAGCGTGAGGGGTGGTGCGACTCTGAGCGTGAGGGGTGGTGCGACTCTGAGCGTGAGGGGTGGTGGACTCTGCGTGAGGGGTGGTGCGACTCTGAGCGTGAGGGGTGGTGCGACTCTGAGCGTGAGGGGTGGTGCGACTCTGAGCGTGAGGGTGGTGCGACTCTGAGCGTGAGGGTGGTGCGACTCTGAGCGTGAGGGGTGGTGCGACTCTGAGCGTGAGGGGTGGTGCGACTCTGAGCGTGAGGGGTGGTGCGACTCTGAGCGTGAGGGGTGGTGCGACTCTGAGCGTGAGGGGTGGTGCGACTCTGAGCGTGAGGGGTGGTGCGACTCTGAGCGTGAGGGGTGGTGCGACTCTGAGCGTGAGGGTGGTGCGACTCTGAGCGTGGTGGTGCGACTCTGAGCGTGAGGGGAGTGGTGCGACTCTGAGCGTGAGGGGTGGTGCGACTCTGAGCGTGAGGGGGTGGTGCGACTCTGAGCGTGAGGGTGGTGCGACTCTGAGCGTGAGGGGTGGTGCGACTCTGAGCGTGAGGGGTGGTGCGACTCTGAGCGTGAGGGGTGGTGGTTATGGTCTCAAACTGGGAGGAATGGAATTTCAAGTGGAAAGGAGTTGCGTTCGGTCTCAAAGATGGTGGGTGGGATTTTTGTAAAGAGGATTTGATGTGTGGGATTAAAAGAGGATGGACGGTTGTGCCTCAAATAGGATGGGTGAGTTTAATAGAGGGAGGGTGGGTCTCAAAGAGGGTTGGTCGGTGGGTTACAGCGTTGGTCTTAAATAGAGTGGGAGGGTAAATGAGTTTCAAAGTTGGGGGAGAGTTTTGGTACGGGTGGGCGTGAGATTCAAAGAGGGTGGGTGGGTTTCAAAGATGGTAGGTGGGTTCTAAAAAGGGAAGGTAGACAGACCTCAAAGAGGGTGGACGATCGGTTCCCAAAACGGGGCAATGGGGAATGCCTCAAGAGACAAGGTTAGGCCGTAAATGAAAATGTGGGTCACAGTGAATTTTAAAGTCGGCGTAGGGGTGGATCCTGTTAGATCGAAAGCATTTGGATGGATCCAATAAGTATAATGAGTAATTGAAGAAAAAGAAGTGACGTGAATGGATCACACCCGTAATGGTTGCACGTCGTAGGCATATACGGAGGAACCGGGTGCACGCCCCCTCCTTCCCAGCCTTCCCACTTTCTCGAAAGTTTAAAAAGTGCCCTTTTTTCAGAGAGGAAAAGTGCTTTTTTTTTTTAGGGTAAGTTCCCCTTTTACGGGGAAAAGTGCTCTTTTTCAGAAAGGAAAGTGCCCTTCAAATGGGAAAAATGCTTTTTTAACGAAGGAACATGCCCTTTCAGACACCGAGAACCTTATTCTTTAAAGGCTTTATATCTGATCTTTGATTACAGAAAGTAACACAAATATCGCTCTAAAAAGACTAAAAATGTGATATTTCGCGCGCATACACTATTCTGAATTTTCCCTAGCCCAACAGCCTATTCTAGACTTTATATAAGACTTTTTCATACTTAAAAAGCCTTCGCCTCTGCCTGCTTTTGTTTTCCCAGCTTATTATTTGTACAAACTCTTTAAAATAAGGCTTTTTTTTTTTAGGTGCGAGCCACCCTAAATTTCATTAGTGAGTCATCTTTAAAATGGGCAATGCAGGGCAAAACTTAGGCCTACTATTTGGATCCAGGCCATTGTCATGACATAAACTGACGTGCCTTCCCCCATATCTTCTATGTAACGTTTAATAGATGCCCCTTTACAGAGATATAACAACAATAAAAAAGTTATTTAAAATATTACAATATATTTTAGTCCCCTAATTAATAATCTTTTATTTGAGTTCTGAAAAGAAAAAAATGGGGAACCTTGCCACTGACTTGCAGAAGACTGGGTGTGAATTTAGGTCATCTGGTCTTTTTTATACTTTTAAATTGATGGCCTGAATAATTTTAAGGACCCCTATATACTTGCTTTTCACATTATTTTAAACATTAAATATATTCCGATTCATGACCAATACAATTTGCTAATCATGATCTATAAGTCTAAATCCTTCCGATTTCGAGACTTTACATTTTCCAATTGTAGATTTTACTATACAATTGTTCTATTTTACCGAATTTTGAACCTTCATATAATCTTGAATTTTTGAAGCTGTGAATTAAAAAAAAGATTGGAAAATGGGTCACCAGTAATTTTCAAACCTATAAAAGTTTAATTCCCCAGGGGGGAGGGAGGGGACCATATAATATAAAGCATGTTTCATGCTTTGAACTTACGACGGTTTGAAAGTGCCCCTCAGATCCTGTGCCCCCAGATTCAATCATCTTCCGCCGCCTCTGGGCGTAGGCATTAAGAATAAAGGTAGGGAAGGGACCGTGTTTCGCTAAGAAGGGAGGTGATTGGCTTGGGCATACATTGAAGGACCTTTAAAAGGGTGGAATGCAGAAGACTTGGTAATGCACTAGATAGATCTTCATGAACGTCGGCGCGGTGAGGTACTGGACGAAGTTGGACGTGTGTCTGAGTAAGCCTAGATGTATATAAGAGAGGGGACTGGTGGGGCGGGGTTATTTTGAAAGTTGTGAAGATTTAAGTGGCCCCATGTACAAAAGAATACTGCTCGGAATAGATAGCAGGAGGAAGGACTTGAAAATGGAGAACAGCCTCAGCAGGAAGAAGAAAGGTTAAAAAAGATCCTCCTTTCTATACGAGCAGATGAGGGGACAATTGCGATGGCACGTGAAATTTGAAGCTTTGTGAAGGAAAAGGATTCGTAAATACTGGGGTTAAGGGTGTGGGATTTACGTCGAAAATTTGACACTTCTCGAAAAGAAACTGCGAAACAAATTAAAGGTCCAAGTTAAGGGTGGATGGGAAGAATTTAAAGTTTGGTTAAGAATAATTGCGATGAAGAGTGGATGATTATCCCTAGCTGGTTTTCATTGGATGCAGGACATAATTGACGTAACCCCACAAAGTTGGAACCATGCGGTGGCGCCAGGATATCTATGCCAGAAGAGGCTTTGTTCCTTCGGGGCGGCGGCAAGTGTGCATTGATTGCATTAATTTATTCTTTGAATGTACAATGCATTACAGTCAAGTAAATTTCCTGGAGGTCAAATGTGGGAGAGGCAAAGCGATCTCCCCGTGTCACTGGTTGGAATCGCATTGCCAAGCATTACGGCAAGTCTCTGTGTCGGTCAAGGCAACCCTTGAAGAGAGATGAGGCAATCTATTGCAGGGAGGAAATGAGAAGATGCCGGAATGTAGAATTTAAGCGTGTTTCTAGGTTTGCACAGTTGCAAGGAATACAGAGTTAAAACGTCGCCATGTATCAATTCTGGATTTTGCTCTCCGAATCATAAACAAAACTTCAAATCCAAGCTATCCCCCTCCCCCTTCCCCCTCACACACACACACACACACAATATTTTGAGGGAAAACTTTGAATGTTTTGAATACTTCGAAAAACTTTGAGGAAAGTCAGATATTTTTAGGAAAACGTTTGGAATTTTGAGAAGAAAAAAGTCGGAAATTGTTAAGTCTAAATACGCCTAACTTAAACATCGGTTTTCGAAAATTTTGTGATCCTTTTTCTGAAGAAGGCTGGCCTGGGTATACAATTGAAGTCTAAGACCGATCGCTTTCATCAGGATTACCAAAACAGTCAAACATAGGCTACTGAATTTCTATTGTGCAAATATTTTGACTTGTGAGAAATTTTCCTCCCCCCCCCCCCTCAAGCCTCCCTCCTTTAGCTACGTCACTGGTTTAATTAATGCAGTGGCGTATATAGCTAAGGGAGGGGGACGGGGGGGAGCCGTAAAAAGTTCCGAATAAAAGCTAACCTGCCAACCATATCCCCGTTTCTAGAAATTTGGGGGAAAACGTTTTGCGGAAAAGTTATATTTTGAGGGAAAACTCCGAATATTCAGTTGTGAAAAACGGAAGATATTTTGAGCAAAGAGTCTGAGGAAAATTTTTGCCCTGCCTGCCTCCCCCCTCCCCCAGCTACTATACTGGTCTAATGGGTGCCGTGGTCTTTAAATTAATGTGCCGCGTTGGCGTGATATGGCTGGCCGATTTCATCGACGTGTCATGTCGTCAGCGTGTCATATTGTGCCAATTGCCCACTGTTTAGCAATTGTATTAGAGTATCATGAGTCAAGCTGTAGTTGTGATGTCAAGAATTAAAATAAGATTTTAATAAGGTCTTAAGAATCATTATGCTGTAAAATATTCAATTTTTACCCGCTTTTGACAGTTTCGTGGAACTTTGTGCTATAATTATGGTTTTACAACCTGCATGTTTCCTTCCATTTAAGCTCGAACTGTCGATAGTAAATGTTTTTTCAACTTATTTTTTTTTAAATCGATATTGTGCATTAATGAACTTTAAGATTGTGACGGTATACTTATGACATTCATCATAATGTATTTATCAGTCGTCAGTTATCCTTAACTAGACATGACCAGATACACTCAGAATGGGATTTTACACATGCTAGACCGGAACAGAAGAATCAAACTACGTCCGGAGCGGTTTCAAGATAACAAGGATATATTTGAGGTTATCATTACTGTTGAAGAAAGAGTTTACGACCAAGTAGTGGACGGTAAGTAACCCTTCTTAGTGCCACTAAAACAATTTCCCTTTTGGTGCCACTAAAACAATTTGAGGATCCGTAGCATAGTAGCCCACGCAGCGGCGTATAGAGTCACCCACCTCTCAGCAGGCAAAACCTCTCAAATTTCCCGGTGACAAGTGGACAAATTGCACCTGTAAATTGTAAATTAAGTTTCCATCAAAAGTTGCTGCTATCTTTTAAATTTTCTGAAAAGTATTTTTCAATAACCGAGAAGTTTCCTTCATTTTCAGAAAATTTCCTTCATTTTCGGGACATTTTGCCCAATTTTAGGAAAGTTTTGCCCAGTTTTAGGGAAGTTTTGCCCAGTTTTAGATAAATCTTACCAAAATATCCAAAAGTACCACTTTTTAGTTTCGGTGCGATAGCATTAGGAACCTTTGCGGACATGATGACGTGTGTATGTATATGTATGTGACGGCCAGCTCGTAAACACGTTACGGTATCTCAAGAACGATACACTTCTAGTCTAGATTCGTGTTATATACGGTACACAGATGGTCCGTGGATGTGCCCTGCTGTTTTTGATGGTGATGTCATGCATATTAATGAGTAGGTCGGGCTTAATGTAAAAATCTTGAAATGATCATATTTAACAACCACATGTCTCACATTTGGTACAACTATGATGTTAACTGGTGTGTACATGTTCATGATGTAAAACCGTCGAATTTCAAAAGTATGCATAGTGGGCGGAGCTTAAAAATGATTTTGGTGAAAAGAGCTTGTAAACATGGTATCTCAAGAACAATACTGTATTCGTGTCATATTTGGTACACAGATATCTTATGGTCTGTAGATGTGCCCTTTTGCTTTTGGTTGTGATATCATGCATATTAATGAGTAGATGGGGCTTAATGTAAAAATCTTGAAATGTTCATATTTTAACAACCGCATGTCTGTTTTGTTTCATATTTGTTATACAAATGATGTTAGCTAGTGTGTATGTGTTCATGGTTTAAAAACGTTTACTTTCATTAATATGCGTAGTGGGCGGAGCTTAATATTGTTCTGTGAACAAATAGCTTGTAAACACGAGATCTCAAAAAATGTGAAATGGATTAATGTTATGTGTGGTACACAGCTCATGTCTGCAGATGTGTCTTAATGTTTTTGGTGGTGATTTCATACATATTGATAAGTGGGCGGGGCTTAAGTGAATATTGTGTATATGCTTATGTTATCAACAAATGTTATTAATATGCACAGTAGGCATGGCTTAAAAGTGCTAAAGGCGTGAAAGTGCTAAAGGATGTATACACCATACTGTATTTCATGAACTATATATCGGATTTATGTCGTACACAGATGGTTATGGTCTGCACATGTGTTATAATGCTGTGGTAGTGATGTCATGAAAATTGATGAGTAGGCGGGGCTTACTGACAAATTCTTCAAAAAGGATAAATGAGCAACCATTTTTGTATACTAGCTATGATAATGTTGTTAATTATTGTGCAATGCCAATGTCAACATTTTTATTGATCTGCATGGTGGGTGTGGCTTATGAATAAGTATCCTGGAACAAATATTTTATGATATGCAATGACATGACAGATAATACAAATTTTGCAAATCAATCAGTTTATGAAGAAGGAAAAAACAGCATTAGAACCACAAAACCTTTTGGTTCTGGTTTTCAATTTTTTGTTAATAATTTCCCAATTTCACCTACCATACACGAAGAAAACATGCAGTCAGGAAGGTGAAATCCTCTCAAATACAGTTCCCCCTCCCCACCCCCACTTCTACGCTTCTGGTAGAGTGCCAATTTTCGTGCCAAACTTTAAACAAAACATATTTCGGCCCTCTGTGACCAGATGACATTGAGGGGCACAATGTTTTAAAGTTTACAGGTCTATGGACAGGTTCAAAAGTTTTATGTTAAACCACTGACCAAAAAGAACATTAAAGTTGGGTTTAGAAGTCTGAGAATAACACGTGTAGTTTTTAACTTATGAGTAATTAAAGTTTGAAATATTTTTGATATATTGAATAAATATATTAAATAAATGTGATGTATATATATTTATACAAATATCTATACAAATATATATATATATATATATATATATATATATATATATATGTATATATATATATATATATATATATATATATATATATATATATATATATATATATATATATATATATATATATATATATATAATATATATATATAAATATATATATATATATATATATATATGTATATATATATATATATATATATATATATATATATATATATGTATATATATATATATATATATATATATATATATATATATATATATATATATATATATATATATATATATATATATATATATATATATATATATATATATATATATATATATATATATATATATATATATATATATATATATATATATATATATATATATATATATATATATATATATATATATATATATCAAAAAAAAAAAAGATATCATTAACAAAATGAAATATGGAAAGGGAGAATATCTAACTTGTAAGGTTAAGGTGAAGTATGTAATTTGTCAGAAGATGTATTTTCCCTGTAAATAGGACTTCGAGTGGTGTACGGTACAGTATAAGTACGTTATCTAATAAACAGAAGTATTAACTGCAACAAAAGGTTTGAATAATTGTTTGATACATGTAAATGTGTTTGTTTAAAAATGAGTGTACACCTTTGACAGTTTAAAGTTGGTGCAAAAGTCACATTTAAAAATGCTCATATATTGAGAAAGAAAGCAAATTAGTGGGTTGTAAAGAAACTGCAAATAAATACAGTAATTTGGTAAAAAATGTTTTCCTTTGAACAAAAAAAAACCCCATTGTGTATACCATTCTAGAAGGAAACATATTACATGGAATTCAACATTAGGCTATTCAACGTGCTTAATAGTGCTAAAACTTCACTAATTTTAAGTGTAATTTAGATTGGTCACTAAGAATGTATTTCAACATGTTATGCTGATCAAAGAATGTTTTTCTTTTTAGATGAATAGACAATATTCCATTGTACTTTAATTGATGGTGTGACCCTATTAGATGGAAACTTTTCTGCTCCATCTATCTAAAAAGAGACTACATATATTTTATGTTGCATTATATAATTAGTTCAGTTTAGCAATATATCAAAGGGGCGGTTTCACAGATGAAAATGATAAAGAAAAGAAAGCCCTACAAAAAAAAGGGTAAAGCAACAATGATGAAATAAGGAATGTCTATGGTTCAATTCAACTACCCAAATTTATCACAGGCCCCTATATTTTCGCTTTTTCAGAGGGGTGCTCCACCGTGCCCCTTATTGCCTCCACCCTACCCCTTATTGTCCCCACCCTGCCATTTATTGTCTCCACCCTGCCCCTTATTGTCTTTACCCTGCCCCTTATTGTCTCCACCCTGCCCCTTATTGTCTCCACCCTGCCCCTTATTGTCTCCACCCTGCCCCTTATTGCCTCCACCCTGCCCCTTATTGTCTCCACCTGCCCCTTATTGTCTCCACCCTGCCCCTTATTGTCTCCACCCTGCCCCTTATTGTCTCCACCCTGCCCCTTATTGTCTCCACCCTGCCCCTTATTGTCTCCACCCTGCCCCTTATTGTCTCCACCCTGCCCCTTATTGCCTCCACCCTGCCCCTTATTGCCTCCACCCCCCTTATTGCCTCCACCTGCCCCTTATTGCCTCCACCCTGCCCCTTATTGCCTCCACCCTGCCCCTGCCTCCACCCTGCCCCTTATTGTCTCCACCCTGCCCCTTATTGCTCCACCCTGCCCCTTATTGCCTCCACCCTGCCCCTTATTGCCTCCACCTGCCCCTTATTGTCTCCACCCTGCCCCTTATTGCCACCTCCACCCTGTTCCCATTTCACTAAGAGCCCTACCTTTTATTCATCCACACCAGAAAACCAAAGGTTTTGAGGTTCCGACGCGCAATATGGATTTTAAGTTACGAACTATTGTATAAGTGTTATTACACAATGGGCTCAAAATAACAATGACAACCAAATAACTCAGTTCTCACAAGAATGAAATTCCACAATTAATCAAATTTAACAATTTTTATCCCATTAACTTCTATACACTTACTAACAACATTGCTTCAAAGTTGTTAACTTTAAGCCTTGTCTACTCATTAATATGCATGGCATTGCCACCAAAAACAATAGGGCACATCCACGGACCATCTGTGTACCGTATATGACATGTATCCCATGTATCGTTCTTGAGATACTGTGTTTACAAGCTCTCTTTAACAAAATCATGTTAAGCCCACTAAGTATATTAATAAAGTTCAACATTTTGTACCATGAACATGTACACACTAATTAACAACATAATCACGCCCTATATGAAACAAAACAGAAATGCGGTTGTTAAAGTATGAGCATTTTAAAATTTTAAAGTTTTAGTTCAGGGATAAAGCATGTTTATCTTATATGAAAGAGGACTTTAAAAGAAACAAAATGGTGAAGAAAGCATTCAAAAATCTTATTCTGTTAAGGAAATATTTAAGTTTAAAATTTGGTATCATTTGTGTAGAAACGACTAAAATCAGACTTGTTGTGATGTCATAGCCCCAGATTCCTCAAAGTCTGTATGTATTCTATCATATTTTGTCCTGCTAGTTTGTGATTTAAAAACCATGGGATATGTCAAAAAAGTAGTAAAACTGAATCTAGGAATGGTATTTATAATATTACCACCTGAAGAAAGTTTGAGGAAAAATGAACTTTCTTTAAAATACATGAAGATTTTGAGGAATCTGAGGCTGTGACATCACTACTACAGTAGTTTGATTTCAGTCGTTTCTACAGAAATGATACCAAACTTTAATATCTCCTTACCGGAATAAGATTTTGCAATGCTTTCTCACCATTTTGTTTCTTTTGAAGTCCTCTTTCATATACGATGGACATGCTTGACCACTGAACTAATCTTGTAACATTATTTGAACTAAAGTTCATGATAATGACCAATTTCTAACCGCTTTTGATGCAATTTGCTTTCTTCATGCATGTGTTTTAGTGAACTGGAAATCAATTTAGCTAATGCTGCCTCTACCCGTCCATATACTTTTAATTGTTAGTAGGCCTACATATCTGGACTTCAGAACCGTGATTCTTCGTCGCGGAGTGGGAAAGTGGGCTGTGATTTTACTCCACGAAGTAAGGGCTACAACTTGTTTTCTTTTTAAACCTATCTGATATGTTTTTTTCAATTCCTATCTAAAACTGGGAAAATTCCTCCAGTGCCTTTGAAGCCTTTTTGAATCACAGGGGTGAGGGTGAATTGCAGGGGTGAGGGTGAATTGCAGGGGTGAGGGTGAATCACAGGGGTGAGGGTGAATCACAGGGGTGAGGGTGAATCACAGGAGTGAGGATGAATTCTTTCCGTAGCGTAGAAACGTATTCAGTGAAAGGAATAAGTAGCAAGTTTCCTTTTCGGATCCGGACATTAATATTGTGATCCCCCTTCTTTTTTTGTATCCTGTGACAGATCTCGAAAACCGTGGCTCGCCAGGCCAGACTCCAGTGCACATAATCAACATGGACGTTCAGGACAACCACGACGAGGCAACGTTAGGGGCGTTTCTTATATGCGAACTTTGCCAGAGAGTGAGTTGTCTCATCAGCCATATATGGGGATATGAAATATTGTAGTCTCTAGTGTGCCAATTACACCAACTACATGCACCACCTACTTATTGCCAGGGGGTAATGTGGGGTATGTGTGATGACCCTAGGTAAATGACGGTAACTTTGTGAAATGGGGTCAAAGGCAGAGATTATGTCTGCCCATCAGTGAATTTGTAGGGGGTTGTTTTGTTAAGTGTGTGCATGTACACAATTTTTGTGTCAAGTATTACTCAAAATAAAAATTGATTAAAAAATCTAATTTGACAAAAGATGGGTTGTGATTCAAGAAGATGATTTTCCCTTACTCTTCAATTTAATGACCATGGAAAATTTAGGATCATTATTCGAAATAATCGGGAAAATTTAGGATCATGGGTCGGATTTTTTCAATTCCCCCCACAAATTCTTTTCTGATGCCTGGTTTAGGAGGGGAAGGTTGGAGGGGGGGGGGGCATATTATCCTCTTAGTTACACCCCTAGTTGCCCCCTCAAAAGTAACAAGTTAATTTGGTTGATTCATACGATTTTGTAATTTGCTCCCACAGCTCCAGAAGGCGAGTGACTTGGAAAACGATATAGACGATATCATTCAAGATTTCGAAACCAAAGCAAAGAGAGATGTGCTCCATACCATTGCGTTTTATTGAATATTTATAGACTTGACTCTGGAGATATATAAACATTCAATGTGCGGGTAGTGTATGTCTCCGGGGGAGAGAGGTGACGTCATCTACCGCAGGGATGGAAAAGCAGCATTTACTTTGTACACCCAGCGCCATTAGAGTAAGGAGATCTAACATGACATCCGAGTCCCTATCCGGAGGAGCTATACAGAGCATGTGATACCCCACACATAAATCTAAACATTTATATAGTACAACCTCCACATCAGAGATCCATCCATGCGAAAAGGTCGCTGGGGCTGGAGGGGGCGAAACTTGTGAAGAGTGCACTTTCTATGACATCGTTTTAGTAAAAATAATGGGAAACAATATCATTACAACCGGCATGTTCAAAGTCAGGGGCATAAGTAACGCTTTTTTAACAAACTAAACTTTCCATAAAAAGCACTTCTTGCCCCAGTGCAATGGAGGTCGCTTCCTTCCCCCGTTTGCCCGTGCGTTGAAAAGCAGGGGGAAATCGCACCGTGGTGCAGGTGCCTAAACATAGGTGCCTATATATAGGTGCCTATATATAGGTGCCTATATATAGGTGCCTATATATAGGTGCCTATGTATAGGTGCCTATATATAGGTGCCTATATATATATATATATATATGTATATGTATATACATATATATATATATATATATATATATATATATATATATATATATATATATATATATATATATATATATATATATATATATATATATATATATATATATATATATATATATATATATATATATATATATATATATATATATTTTTAATGATGTATGTATGTATGTATGTATGTAGGTACGTATGTATGTATGTATGCATGCATACATACACACATACATGTATGCATGCATACATCATACATACATACATACATACATACATACATACATATATATACATATATGTATATATATATATATTTTTATATATATATATATATATATATATATATATATATATATATATATATATATATATATATATATATATATATATATATATATATATATATATATATATATATATATATATATATATTATATATATATATATAATTATATATATATATAGTATATTTAGTATGTTTTTATGACGACGTAAGGTCTGACTGCAGAGCTGATAATTATCGAGTGCACTTACACAGGACACAAGGTATACCATTCGCCTCATTACCCTAAAATTGACAAGTTTCGTGGAAGTGGTTACCATATACCTTTATATTATTTTCCTTCGCAAATATCAAAAATTCAATCAGTTGGAAAGGTCCCTGTTCTCAGAAATCCAAGATTGCTCAATTTGGAGACAAGACGAGAAGACAAAGCTTGCTCGTGGATGGACTATATCGTCATTTGTGATAGGTTTTTATAGACGTTTTTAGGAAAGTTGAAATCATGTAAACCAAAAGTATGATATCACTGAATGTAAACGAATTAGCGTCTAGTTGTATAGGTGATTATGAAGTTACTTGTAACGTCATTGGGTCGTAAACTTTTTTAAAGTTTTAATGACTTAGCATTTTATATTCTTTAACAACTTGAAAGTTTTGAAGGTAACATTTTAATTTGTAGTAATCGCTCATTCAAGTTATAAGTTTTATTTCCTGCCAAATTTGTGATCTGATGATGTATACATACGTATGAAATGGCAGCTAAAAAATCCTGTTTCTTTCATAAATTTCAGTCGTTCAAAATGATGAAAAAAATCAAATCGGTAGAAATGAATGGAGTTTTTCTTAATGGTTTAAATACACGTGGAAATTTCGAAATCTGAGCAATCAGTTTTTGAATTTTAAAAACAGCACTTTTAGTTTTTGAAATATGGCGGATAAGTTGTTTATTCGTGCAAAATTGTGATTGAGCAAACAGCTCAAAATCTGTATTTGTCTTTTAATTAATTTCCTAAATCTAAGCCATTGAAAATGGTCGGAAAGTCTATTCCTGATAGAGGTTGATGGCGGGCATGGCAAACTGGCAAAGGATCAATCACTTTGGTCAGAGTTTGTTGTACCATTACAAAGAATTATGATAGGTATTTAAAAAAAAAGTATCTAGGTCGCCGTGTAATACATCCCAAATGTACATAAATATGCAAATTAATGCCAGAGATTTATAAACGTTGTAAAATGGTCAAGCTATAACCAATTTTGATCATACACAGGCAGGGGCGTAGGTAGTGGGATGGGGAAGTTCCATTTTGGCCCCCTATGATGAAGGTCTGGCAAATTGATTTTGAAGTTTTAGATTCCCTTTACATCTTTTCTTATTCCACAAATAATTTTTAGGAAATTTCCTTCGTACACCGCTGACCACAGGTTTAATACTAAAACAATATAATCTATATAGATTTGACTATTATTGTAAGAATTTTTTTTTGTCTATAATGTATGTATTTAGAACAAATTAATGTCGGAAGTTGGATTAGCTTCAGGGTTGTAGAAGAGGAAATTAGGCGGCGTCCCATATAAAGGTATCAACATCGTATAGGTGTAGGAACTGGGGGAACATCCCCCCCACTTTTCCGAAAAATGACAAAACATGCCCCTTTTAAAAATGAATAGTACCCCTCAATCACTGACCTGATAATAGGAAACTGGCAATTTTTGTCAGTCCCATGTATGGGATATAGTGGCCCCATTGGAAAAGTGCATTTTTCTTAAACAAAGGGCCACGTTTACTTTACTTTGATGTTTTGGGCTCACTTATTCTAGTGGGATGGGGGACATATGACTTGAAAAGAGGCCGTGCCCCCACTTTTTGAAAGCTTCCTACATCGCTGTTATTAACTGCTATGTGCAAGCATTGCTGTGTGTCGAAAGCTCTCTTTATAGGTCGATTGACAAGTAAAAAACGTTTTCAAGTTATGAGTAATCAAAGATTGAACAATTTTTAAGATGTTGAAAAATGTGATGTGTGGACAGGAAAACACCCCAAAATGCTGTCGTTTTTCTTTATATTTCTTTCCTTAAGTTGACATTGAGGTTTGTTGGTGGTGTGGTAGGATTTAGATCCTCTTTGTTAGAATTATTATCTTCAAGAGAAATGGCAGTGAAAAAACAACGGATTTACGTACGAATATAGATAAGTTCCCTTCATACATCACACAGTCACAAGAGCAATACAAAAATTTGCTCATATTTTCGCAAAATTCTTCAAAATGCTGTCCATATACCTTTCAGTGTTTAAATTGAAGAGAATCTCCTGAAGATTTAGATACATACTATTAGGCCTTAATTCTGTTGCTCTCAGAAGTTTCAATAAAGGTATATGTGAGATCAAGCCAAGTTGTTCAAGTTGCAGTTAGACCGAAAATGGAGGATGCAATTTTCTAGATAATAGATATTCCACAAAGCTTTCTGAGCCACGTGGGGATGTACGAAATTTTTCTAACTTCAATATTTTTACCAAGTATTTATATAAGAGTCATGAACGTCATTTCGTCACCTTAGGAGGAAAAACTGATCAATGGATATTTGCCAAATTCACCAAGGGTACAATTCTCCTTTAACCCTATTTTTCAACTATTGTCTTGTTGTAAACACCATTTTGATTTATTCCGAGAGACCGAAAGTGCGTGAAGGTGTGTGTAAGGAAAGGGACGGGGGGGGGGTCTGTAAATAAAATAACATGATACATGTTTTGTGGTAGCTGCATGGTGAATGAAGCTCTTGCCCTCAAGTATTTGAGGGTTACTCTTTTAGTTTGTTTTTTGAACGAAATAATGAGCATATAGATATTTATGGTTAATACAAATTGAATATGAAATATATTTGTATTTGTTTACTTCATCAGCCTATGTTCGCAGCTCATTAATTTGTCAATTAATCTATAAAATCGTTCAAGTTATTAACCACTTTTTGCACTTTGTTCGTCCCGAGTGTTACTATCCTTAAATGCAACCGTTTTTATCCCTGATAACCGTTTAATTCGCCGTTTCATATATTTAATGAAATTTACGATGATTGTTACGACAATAAGTGTAAAAAATGGCACCGTGGGAGGGGGATGGGGGTTCGGAACCCCGTATAGAACCACACACATTTGTTTAGTGATAGCTTAAAAGATAAGTTCAGTGGTCAAACAAGTCTATTTTAAATGAAAAAGGACATCAAAGAAAACAAAATTGTGAAGAAAGCATTCAAAAATCTTATTCCGTTAATGTAATTTTAAATTTTGGTATCATGTATGTAGAAACGACTGAAATCAGACTAGCTGTGACATCACAGCCTCAGACTTGGTGGCTTAAAAACCATTGGAAATGTCAGGAAAGTAGTAAAACAGGATCTTGTAAGGCTAATTATAATTTACCACCTGAAGAAAGTTCGAGGAAAATAATTCAAAAAGTTAAATGATTTTTTTTTTAAATACATTAACAATTGTTAATAATGTGAATATGAGGGCGCCATAGTACACTTACTACAACCAGCCATTATTACATAGATAAGACAGAGCTTTAAACTTCAATATCTCATTTATGGAAGAAGATATTGAAGTAGTTTTTTCACCATTTTGTTTTTCTTAACGTCCTCTTTCATAATAAACTTCGTTGGTCACTGAACTAATCCTTTCATTCCACATTTTGGATGGTAATTTTGAAAGTTGGGCCTGATCCATTTTCGAATGCTGGCTACTGGGTCTAACCATATAGCGTTGCTCCATGGTCTATCTTGCTCTAAGAATTTGTTGTTTTCCCTTCAATCGTCAAGTCAAGTGGTAACAACCAGTGAAACAGAATTATTTCACTCTTTTAAAACTTTCAGTTGAATATAAACTTATGGAGCGCCCTATTATGTTGCGCTTTTCACTGAAAAAATAATAGAAATAGGCATGGGAAATTGCATGGTAAACACAATATGGCTACATGGCCTCGTTGTCAGTCGGAAATTAATCACTCCAATTCAAATTGATTGTCACGTGATTTCGTTTAAATTTTTCGGGTCAATCGAGGTCATATCTTAGAGTGAACGATGTTGTTGTTGTCGTCGTCTTCTTCTTTTTGTTCTTGTTGTTGTGTTGTTGTTGTTGTTGCTGCTGCTGTTGTTGTTGTTGTTATTATTATAAGTATTATTAGTATTATTATTGACGTAGTAAACGTCATGAGCGTTAATTAATCGATATAATTTCAGAGCTGGAACATTTGTTAGTTATGTCGCCTTCAGATAAAATTAAAACACCTCTTTAACATGCCAGAAATCAATTAAGTGCTTATTTGCGACTATAAGCTTCAAAGTATAATGATTAGATTTATGGCAAGGTGGATGGAAGAGGGGGAGAAAAACTTTAAGCCTGGAAAAAAGGAA